>JAXIVH010001690.1:2500-17393 GCA_036785325.1 Urophycis tenuis
ATTCTGACAAAACGTGCATAATTGTTGCCAGAATGTTGCCGTAATATTCTTAAAGCAGACTTATTGTTGCCAAAGATTCCCTCTCCTGAGTATCTCTGACATCTAGTGGAATCAACCAGAAAGTACATATCTGATTATTTTATTGCACTATTACTACGGTTCTAGTTCGGGTGTATAATAGCGAAATGATTATTAGTAATAGTAGTTTTTATGATTCTGATCATCATTATCCAAAGCCAAAGTTACAGTACAGAATATAGGCCTTGTGTTCATATGGATTGTCCAATATTCGTTATTTCCCCACATTGTTGCTGTTGTTGGGAGCTTTAATTTTGAAAACGCCAGAACCGTGATTGCCGGAAATCCGATCAGTTCTACGCAGTGTTGTTGTCTGGCGTCCACAGCGTTGTGTGGACGGAGTGAAGTCGTAATAGCTTCACTGTCATTTACAATTTAAACAGCGCCTGGGAGCTATATCTGCTAACCATGTATGATCAAGACGAGGGGTAAGACTTTGCTCTATTTAGCGGGTGGTAAATGGGGATATTATAGTGAGTTATATTGTGTGGAGCTTACCTTAAGCATTCATTCATAGCAGAGCCAGGCTAACGTTAACTAGCCGGCTAAGGTAGCTGAAGCTAATGGCGCGCGGCTATGAAGTTAGATGTCTGTAGCTGAGATGTAAAGTTTGAAGTGAGATTTTGATTACTGTATTCATCCCGTGGGCAAACTATGTGTCATTAAATGTGTATGCAAATACAGTGTGCATAAAAAAAATGTCCACTACCAACTAATTATCTCACCAAGTTTTGTCATATGCTATGTTTACACTGTGCCATCGAAACATAGCATATGACAAACCCATCTTACATTTGTGACCGTGATAACAGTATTTCCATTCCCTTTAGCTTAATCATATCTCTAATTCCAGAGACCCAGTACGACGAAGATGAAGATGAAATCACCCCAGATTTGTGGCAAGAAGCCTGTTGGATTGTCATCAGGTAGCCAACCTCTCAGATCTATCATTCTGTTGTCAGAATTAAGATTATGATAGCCTCATTGTATGTTCATGCATTGGCCTTTTAGTTGTCTAGAAGATGGGTTACATAACAAATATAAATCATATATTATAACATTTTGAAGGTGCTTAATGCATATTTTTATTCAGTTAATTAACATATTCCACGGTTAACAAAACTTGGCATGTAGTGTCTTGTCAGACGTGATTACAGATCTAGTTATTGTAGTCGCTGTGAGTTCTGCTTTAGTAAAGCAAAGGAACAAAATGTCCTTTCCCTGCAGCTCGTACTTTGACGAGAAGGGTCTGGTGCGACAGCAGCTGGACTCCTTCGATGAGTTCATCCAGATGTCCGTCCAGAGGATCGTGGAGGACGCCCCGCCCATCGACCTGCAGGCGGAGGCCCAGCACACCTCGGGCGAGGTGGAGGAGCCGGTGAGGACCAACCACACATCATCATTATCATCATCATCATCATCATCATTAACCTGAATAACACATTGCGCAGTTAGGTCTTACTCTCCTGGTGCTGTGGTGAGAACATATGGATGCGCATCATAGGGTCGGAAAGGAGAATGCCCTTAAATCTCATCTTTACACATTTTTCTTAACGTCAAAAGGACTAAAGACAGCTTTTAATTGTTGTGTTTCTTATATCGCCCATGCTTGGAAAAACAGGTACCTGGGCCAGGGCAGTCTAGTGGTTAGGGTGTTTGACTCACAGCTGAAAGGTGCTGGGTTTGAGCCTCAATGTCCACAGTCTCTATCTGTAGGCATCCTTGAGCAAGATGCCATAACCTCTACTTGCTACCTGCTCCTGAATGACATGCATCTAAAATAAACTATGCTGTATTGGTTCAAATAATCTGCTAAATGGTCATATTGCAGTACTAGTAGGTTTGGCAGCATGAATCAGTGATCTCATGTCACCGTGTTTGATGTCTTGTCTCCACAGCCGCGCTACCTGCTGAAGTTTGAGCAGATCTACCTGTCCAAGCCCACCCACTGGGAGAGAGACGGCGCCCCTTCTCCCATGATGCCCAACGAAGCTCGCCTGCGCAATCTCACGTACGCTCTCCTCACTTCACACCCGGCATCTTCACGTACTGGATGGAGTTTTGCCTGCTTCTTCTGTGTGTGTGTGTGTGTTTGTGTGTGTGTTGGTATTAACGTGTCCCGTCTCTCTCCCCGGCCATACGACGTCCAGGTACTCGGCCCCGCTCTACGTGGACATCACCAAAACCATCATCAAGGAGGGTGAGGACCAGCTGCTCACCCAGCACCAGAAGACCTTCATCGGCAAAATCCCCATCATGCTGCGCTCCACCTACTGCCTGCTCAGCGGCCTGACGGACCGTGATCTGTGTGAGCTCAACGAGTGCCCCCTGGACCCGGGGGGCTACTTCATCATCAACGGCTCCGAAAAGGTAGCGGCTCACGCGGGGTGGTGCCACAGTGACCCCTTGGCGCTGTGTGGACCTCCGTCGACACATGGGTCATTTCATGGTTTCCGTTGTGTGTGGTCATACATGCATATAACGCATTATGTCACAAATGCCTTCTCCCCAGGTCCTGATCGCCCAGGAGAAGATGGCCACCAACACCGTGTATGTGTTCGCCAAGAAGGACTCCAAGTACGCCTACACGGGGGAGTGCCGCTCCTGTCTGGAGAACTCATCCCGCCCCACCAGCTCCATCTGGGTCAGCATGATGGCCAGGGGAGGCCAGGTGAGTGCACACCCACAGCGACCTGTAGACGGTCACCCGGATGTACCCCATGTCCCCTGTGGTGAAGAGTAGCCGTGGGCTACCTGTAAACCCTCACCTGGATGTGCTGTATCTCACCTGTAGTGTAGCGGTGGGTTACCTGTAACACCTCACCTGGATATGCTGTATCTCAACTGTAGTGTAGTGGTGGGTTACCTGTAAACCCTCACCTGGATGTGCTGTATCTCACCTGTGGTGTAGTGGTGGGTTACCTGTAAACCATCACCTGGATGTGCTGTATCTCACCTGTAGTGTAGTGGTGGGTTACCTGTAAACCCTCACCTGGATGTACGGTATCTCACCTGTGGTGTAAGGGTGGGTCACCTGTTATCCCTTATCTGTAGTGTAGCTGCATTTGAATGGAGCTGGACCTCCTTTCATGGACCTCCTTTCTTGTCCATCAAAACGTTGTGTGGATCTCTTTTTGTGGTGTTGTACTTTTTAGTCATTTCATTAGACACTATCCAAAGTGATTGAGGAACAGGTAGGGGACACCTTGGGGATGCAGATCCCAGTTCGCCCCGATAACCACTAACACCCCCCACCCTTGTGTTCTCAGGGCGTGAAGAAGAGCGCCATCGGCCAGAGGATTGTGTCCACGCTGCCGTACATCCGGCAGGAAGTGCCCATCATCATCGTGTTCCGGGCGCTGGGGTTCGTGTCGGACCGAGACATCTTGGAGCACATCATCTACGACTTTGACGACCCCGAGATGATGGAGATGGTAAACGCCATGAATCCCACAACCACCCACCCACCCACCCACCCAGCACCCCCTTGCCAAACATTGTCGTCGCGGGGTAGTAACACACGTACACGCCTGTCGCCCGGGTCCTCCAGGTGAAACCCTCCCTGGACGAGGCCTTCGTGATCCAGGAGCAGAACGTGGCGCTCAACTTCATCGGCTCCAGAGGCGCCAAGCCGGGCGTCACCAAGGAGAGGAGGATCAAGTACGCCAAGGAGGTGCTGCAGAAGGAGGTGCTGCCCCACGTGGGGGTCAGCGACTTCTGCGAGACCAAGAAGGCCTACTTCCTGGGGTAGGTAGAATCACAGCCATCCAGCCGCTGTATATACATACTCATACTAGGCCTGTATCGTATGTATGTGTAAGTGTATACAGTTGACATTATGTACATTGACATTGATGATTAACATATTTTTCCCTTTCAGGTACATGGTTCACAGACTGCTCTTGGCTGCTCTTGGGAGGAGAGAGCTGGATGACAGAGATCACTATGGCAACAAGAGGCTGGACCTGGCTGGACCGCTATTGGCTTTCCTCTTCAGAGGGTGGGGCTTGACGCAATCTATTGTTTCCTTTTGTCCGGATCTCACCTTTATACATCATTATAAATGGAGTCATGGAGGCTTTGTTTTCTGTATGAACTTTAACAACTGATCTCAGTGTCGACACACCAGTGATCATTCTCCTCTCTCTTCCTCCTCGTCTCCAGGATGTTCAAGAACCTGCTGAAGGAGATCCGCATCTACGCCCAGAAGTTCATCGACCGCGGGAAGGACTTCAACCTGGAGCTGGCCATCAAGACGCGCATCATCTCCGACGGCCTCAAGTACTCCCTGGCCACGGGGAACTGGGGCGACGTGAAGAAGGCCCATCAGGCCAGGGCCGGGGTGTCCCAGGTTAGATACCCTGCCCCCACCTCTCCAACCTGAAACTCCCCTGTATTTCCTAATGCTTTAGTCATTTAGCAGAAGCTTTTTATCCACACTGCATTACATTCAGAGCATTACTGCATTACATTCATTAAGGAGTATGGAGGGCTTAGGCCTCTTGTGCAAGGATGCCGACCGGTTGGGGATCGAGTCCGGGAGCTTTTACACTACACTACACTATCCATGCAGAAAGATCAGCCAGGCCCCCTACTTGGAAACAAAGATCACGGGGCACACGAAGAAACGGGGTACTGGGTACAGCCATCATGTTTCCGTTTCCCCCCCCCCACCAGGTGTTGAACAGGCTGACCTTCGCCTCCACGCTGTCTCACCTTCGTCGCCTCAACTCCCCCATCGGCAGGGACGGGAAGCTGGCCAAGCCCCGGCAGCTCCACAACACCCTGTGGGGCATGGTGTGTCCGGCCGAGACCCCCGAGGTACGATGCTGTAGGTGTGTGTGTGTGTGTGTGTGTGTGTGTGTGTGTGTGTGTGTGTGTGTGTGTGTGTGTGTGTGTGTGTGTGTGTGTGTGTGTGTGTGTGTGTGTGTGTGTGTGTGTGTGTGTGTGTGTTAGACGATGGATACCCGACACCCGATCCAAGCCCGATGGGACCCGACAGGCCGGGTCGGGTTCAGACAAATATTATTTACTGTTTTGCTCGGCCTCGGGTCCGTCTCGGTCACATCTGCACGATTTGAATTTTTTTTTAATTTACCGGTGTGTTGCGCTCATCTGTTTGTTGACATTTCCAAATGCCTCGCAGTTGCTTAATAAAGGCGGGGTTTCATAAACACAGGCGTAAATGTGTCATTAGTATGAAAAGAAATAGACTTTAGCTGTGTCGGGTTCGGACATAAAAAGCTTGATGCCTATCGGGCCGGGTTCGGTTACTGTTCTGTCGGACGCGGGCCAGGCTCGTACAGAAAATTCCGGCCCGGTCACTCTAGTGTGTGTGTGTGTGTCTGTGTGTGTGTTCGGCACTGGGTGTTAGCAGGTACTTTAATCCCCAAAAAAACGAGAGATTATTAAAAGTAGCATGCAGGATGATTAAATGGCAGGATGTCTCAGTTCTTGCTTGTTGTTAATGTGCATTCCCCTCTCTACCCCCCCCCCCCCCCCCCCCCCCCCCCCGTGACGCAGGGTCACGCTGTGGGTCTGGTGAAGAACCTGGCCCTCATGGCCTACATCTCTGTGGGCTCCCAGCCCTCGCCCATCCTGGAGTTCTTGGAGGAGTGGAGCATGGAGAACTTGGAGGAGATCTCTCCCGCTGCCATCGCCGAGTAAGTCATACATGTACAGTTGATGTTATGTTAGGGCTACAAGTAACACTAATATTAATTGTCATATTGTGCGGATATGCTAAGAAAGGGTTCTCTCTTTGCTTTGCTCTGTGCTGGTTTTGAACCTTTTGGCTCACGGTTGGGTTGGGTTGACCATTGCTTGATCGCATCTGATTGATTGGTGGCGTCTGATTTATTGGCGGGGTCTGATTGCAGTGCCACTAAGATCTTTGTGAACGGCTGCTGGGTGGGCATCCACAAGGACCCGGAGCAGCTGATGAACACCCTGAGGAAGCTCCGCAGGCAGATGGACATCATCGTCTCTGAGGTAACCGGGACCGGTCTTATTATGGGCTGTTGGACTGCACAGGGGCCCTCGTCTCCCTGAGCTAAGCTCCTGTCGACCGTTTGGGTTAAGAATGGCATGTATGTATTGTGAAATGGCCTCAATTAGTATGCATTATGTTGAGCCCATGCAGGATGTTCTGTATTGAAACATGTGAGACCGGTGAGTTTAGTGGTTTAGATGCAGTGTAGCTCCTACCTGCTCTGGGAATGCCAGGATCAATAAGATATCCTAATTGCAATGGTGTGGACCAATTGACAAGGCTGTTGTGTGTGTGTGCGTTCACAGGTGTCGATGATCCGGGACATCAGAGAGAGAGAGATCAGGATCTACACGGACGCCGGCAGGATCTGTCGCCCCCTGCTGATCGTGGAGAAACAGAAGCTGCTGCTGAAGAGGAGACACATCGACCAGCTCAAGGAGCGAGAGTACAACAATTACAGGTCAGCTGACGATACGTAGGACATGGAAACCGTGCGATTGCATCAGGGAATGTAACAGTAATGGATTGCTTGTTTGAAAACCTAAACAACTCAACCTAACAAAAACCTAAACAACCTAACCTAAACAAAAACCTACCTCCAAGCGTTCGCGAAACCCCACGCCCCTGCCTGAGCACTCAACTACCGCAGCTGTCGACTGGTACCTCCATCACTAAACGGAGGAAAAGGTCGGAAGGTGGAATCACAACTCTTCTCCGTTTTGACACCACAGTGGTGGAACGAGCTCCCTGCCAATGTCAGGACTGCAGAGTCACTCCCCACCTTCCGGATGAGACTCAAGACACACTTGTTGCTATTACTAGTCGCTCTTTGTAACTTGGCACTTAGCAAGAGATGTTGTATACTAGCAATGGTTAACCTAGCAATTGAAATGCTTAAAACTTCTGTCTGGTTCTGGTGACTTTTTTTACTGTATTGGCAGCATTGAAATGTTTCACCTTCTGACAAATGTACTTCTTGTAAGTCGCTTTGGATAAAAGCGACTTACTGCTAAATGCAAATGTAAAAGATTTCATCAGCGTTACCCCCAACACTGGTCACAAACATTGTGAACGATCTAGAATGTTCAGTATTGTGTGTGTGTGTGTCTGTGTGTTTCAGTTGGCAGGACCTGGTGGCCAGTGGCGTGGTGGAGTACATCGACACCCTGGAGGAGGAGACGGTGATGCTGGCCATGACCCCCGATGACCTCCAGGAGAAGGGCGTGGCCTACTGCTCCACCTACACCCACTGTGAGATCCACCCCTCCATGATCCTGGGAGTGTGCGCCTCCATCATCCCCTTCCCCGATCACAACCAGGTATCCACAATGCGTTCCTGCATGTCAACATAACATACAGTATGTAGTCCAGAGCTGTGTTCCGATATCCATACTTCATGAGTACACTTAAACGTAGTACACTGTCCGTACTCACTAAGTACGCAGATTTTCGGATGTTAGTGTTGTTCCAAATGGTGCACTTACCGGAAATTACTATCAACTGCGTGGCCGCGTCACCCGTCAAACACACATGAATCCATTACGCCCGCTGACGTTTAGCCATTTTCTAAATGAGCGCAGCTCAGCCTGGACCTGCCTCTTCCGCTACGTAGCTAGATGGCTGCCGTTGAGTACGGCTAGTGTACACCAATGCATACGCTGCATACTAACCGTTTTGAGGGCAACATCCGGGTCCTTTGAGTACACTTATTTTCTGCCACGATTGTAATCGTAACACCCTACGTACACAAACTAAGTATACTAAGTACAGTAAGTATGGATATCGGAACACGGCCCTGTTGTTTGTATGTGCTCTGGTTCTTTCAAATTTCAAATCAACCGCAAACTACAAAATGGACATTTCAGCGAAGGGACCAGATCTGTTATAATGCAGATTACGCTTTTATTTTTCCCCACGCAGTCCCCCAGGAACACGTACCAGTCTGCTATGGGTAAGCAGGCCATGGGCGTCTACATCACCAACTTCCACGTGCGCATGGACACCCTGGCCCACGTCCTGTACTACCCCCAGAAACCCCTGGTCACCACCCGCTCCATGGAGTACCTGCGCTTCAGAGAGCTGCCAGCAGGTGGGGCTGTTGGCCTGGAGCCATTTTCTACATGGAATTATCTTCCTTTCCCCATGTATTATATTTCAGTGGGTTTTTTGGCAATTGATTGGAGTACATATTTCTGAATCTAGAATTTATTCAACTGTGAAACCCACATTCTAAAAATGAATAAATAAGCAAAATAAGTGTAAAAAAAAAAGTACAATATATATTTTTTATGCTTTCAAGGTTTGTGTTGATTTGAATTTTGGTGGTGTGTGTCAGGCATCAACTCTATAGTGGCCATCGCTTCCTACACGGGGTACAACCAGGAGGACTCTGTCATCATGAACAGGTCCGCGGTGGACCGGGGATTCTTCAGGTCGGTTTCCTCTGTCTCTGCGTCTCTCTAATCCAGTCCCTTCACGTGGACGTTTCTGTCGTGGGCATCAGACTCTATATAGGGAATGATCACTTGTAGATATACGTAGGTATAATATGAAAGTGGGAGAAAATAAATGTCATGTCTGAACAACCGTTGTGTCTTGTGTTGGCATGAAGCCTGTCAGCCAGTCGACTCTGTGGTGGTGGTGGTGGTGGTAATGGTGATGGACTGGTAGATTTACGGGTGTTGATGGTGTCTTACAGGTCTGTGTTCTACCGCTCGTACAAAGAGCAGGAGTCCAAGAAAGGCTTTGACCAGGAAGAGATCTTCGAGAAGCCCACCCGAGAAACCTGCCAGGGTACGTGGCAGTGCTTTTATTTTGAAAACGCCTTAACGGGGCGGGGGAGGGGGGCAGGGGGGCAGGGGATTACCACAATCATGGTCGCCATGGTGACCATCTGCTATGATACGCCCTGAGCAAATCCGTCATGTTTTAGTTTGTTTGTGCACTGTACTGTGCTCAAAATGTGTGCGCTTTTCTTCAGTGAAGCACAGCATGTGACTGGTGGTTCATGTCCCATCAAGATAACAAACTATTTTAAATGGACTTTTAATCCCTGATGGGACGTCCGGATGTCACGGCAGCAAGATTCCAGCACAGCAAAAATCAACGCAACAACATTATGTAAATAGTCACTTCATATGCTAAATGTAGGTGATATGCTGAATTACACTGGGTCTGAAATCTACTCATTTAGCATATTAATGTCAAATTTGATTATCAGCATGCTGACCACACACCCAACACAAAATAAAAGCTCCTCTGTTATATTCCGTGGACGTGACCTTTGCCGTGTAACAAGCCCCGCCCCTGCCCCCGCTTCCCTCCAGGCATGCGGCACGCCATCTACGACAAGCTGGACGACGACGGTCTAATCGCGCCGGGCGTGCGCGTCTCCGGCGAGGACGTGATCATCGGCAAGACGGTGACGCTGCCGGAGAACGACGACGAGCTGGACAGCACCAACCGCCGCTACACCAAGCGGGACTGCAGCACCTTCCTGCGCACCAGCGAGACGGGCATCGTGGACCAGGTCATGGTCACCCTCAACCAGGAGGGCTACAAGTTCTGCAAGATCAGGGTGAGCACCCCGCCCGCGAGGGGGGACTGAGTACGGCTCCCTGTGGTACACCGGCGCCCGGAGGAGGGGCGAGTTCCAATTTTGGTGGATTTTTTATTTATTTGTTTGTAAATGTCCAGGGCTGCGGATGATTGACACATAACGAGTCTGACATGTAGCAAGCCATGAACGCGGAGATGAAAGGAAGGCACATTTGTTTTAACACAAACGCACAACTCAGAAACTCTTGTTCTTTATGGTAATGCGTTCAACGGAGTGCTCATCATGATTTCCAGCGAGATGTTGTCATGAATATGAGACACGGACACACACACACACACACACACACACACACACACACACACACACACACACACACACAGCAGCTGCGTGATATCCTGCCCATGTATCAAATCAATCAGCCAGATCATTAAACACTCCGGGCATCTTCGGTGATGTTTTTACGAGCCACCGCGATGCAGCAGTTTAGGGGCTGTTGAGGCATGGGGTGTACGTAACTCCACACAGAGCCATCCTGCCGGGGCCGCGTGTCACAACCTGTCTCTCTCTCTCTCTCACGCCGTCCGTCCTGTCTGTCTGTCTGTCTGTCCGACCGCAGGTGCGCTCCGTCCGCATCCCCCAGATCGGAGACAAGTTTGCCAGCCGACACGGACAGAAGGGTACCTGTGGAATCCAGTACCGACAAGAGGTAACCGCGCACCGCACGCACGCACACACACACAGGCACACACACACACACGCACATACACACACACACGCACAGGCAGGCACGCACGCACGCACAAGTGAGATTCTTATCTTTCATGTTTCCTTTTTGTTTTGTTTTGTTTTGTCTTGGGTCTTTTCAAATACAAAAACTGCATTGTGTTGCACACAATTTACGCTGCTTTCATGCTGTAATTTGCCACTGCGCCTTCCTTACCGCACGGCAGACTGGAGGAGATCCAGAATCAAGCCCCCCCTATGTACTGAACCCAGAATTGCTTTACAAGTGACCCCCTCTAAAGAATCTAAATTCAATCGTGAGTCGTGAGATACCAAAGGATGCCCCCGCTGTGTCCGGGTGGTCTGGTCACCGTGGTTTGATGGAGGAGTCCGGAAGGCTCTGGGTTAGGGTTAGTTGTCTGTCTGTTGTCCCCCAAGTCTACCGGGGGGGGGCCGTCCCCCCAGGGCGGGATGACCATCGTCCGCCTGCTCATGCATGATGTATCTGATGTCCCCTTGGATAAAAGCTACTCAGCGGTGAAGAAACACACAAATAAACCATCTGCTAACATTTGTACTTCCCACTCCTTTTTAGTTCTGTACCCCCTGAAGCATTTTTCAGACTCAAAACATAATTGTCCTGTCCCGTTCCTCATTTTTTGGAAAACTTAATGTTTAACTCTCATGGTAGGCTGTTATTTACATACAAATGTTGTAAGCGCGTTAGCTAGCCCGATCCCAGCCGCTCACTAGCCTAGCTACGGCTAATCCTGACCCTCCGGGCACCAACGCCAGCTCTTCATGAAGCCGGAGCGCCGGCTGCGTCTTCCTCACGTGTGGAGAAACAAATCACGTTTTCTAAAGCGGAGTCTTGGAAAAGCTCAACAGGGGGCTCGGGTTTCCTGTAAGACGATAGCGTGGGCCTCCACAGATGGGCACTGTCGGTACAAAGGGCCGTCCGCGGGGCATTGTGTAAGCTCCCTTTGTGTGTGTGTGTGTGCTTCGGCTCTCCAGGACATGCCCTTCACGTGCGAGGGAATCACGCCTGACATCATCATCAACCCCCACGCCATCCCGTCTCGAATGACGCGGTCGGTCACTTGATCGAGTGTCTGCAGGGCAAGGTAAGTGTGTGTGAGTGTGTGTGTGTGTGTGTGTAAGACAGACAAAAAAGTACCACAACCTAGTTTAAAAAGCAGCTGGACAGAGTTTAGGAGTGAGAAATTCCAAGCTTTTTTTTTTGGTATTAGTGGTATTGCAAACAGTTACAGTATAGCACACATATCAAGTGTTTTTACTGCTTTTCCCAACCGCTGCTACATATCTTTACTTCCAGTGGTGCGTCTCAACACTTTGAGTGTCTTATATAAATGCTCTCCACTGAGCTCTATGCAGCCGTGGGACTGCACTGTTGATGCTGGTCCAGTTTCCTGTTTACTTTGCTCTGCGAGGGTGGCTGGGGAGGGGGGGGCTCTTCCATCACAGCACACCGCAGAGCACCGAGTACATCGTAATGTACTCACCCCGGTGCTGTCTGCGGCTTGCGTGCTTACGACCCGGACGCCTGTTGTTGGTCACGGAGCCAGCTGTCGCCACGGTGATGTGTAACTCCGTCTCATCATGCTCCCCCCCCCCCCCCCACCTCAGGTTTCGGCCAATAAGGGCGAGATCGGCGACGCCACGCCCTTCAACGACGCGGTCAACGTGCAGAAGGTCTCCAACCTGCTGTCGGAGTACGGCTACCACCTGAGGGGGAACGAGGTACACACGAGGGGGGGGAGCGAGCACGCCATCCATGCCCACGGTGGGCACGGATGGCACGACTTTGGCCATGGGCACAGGATGCACGCATGACACCCATTCATTCATTCATTTGTTCATGTACCCATTCACGTTCTTCTGAGTGTGTTAGAGGGGCCATAGTGAATGCATGAGCCAGCTCAGTGTGACTCGCCTATTAAACCCAGAGGGGGTGAGTCCACCGTGGTGTCCTGCTGGAACTGGGAACAGAACAGCGATCCAGACCTGCGATTGGGTTAATAATCAGGCATGCTGTCACAGACCCCTCCCACTCCCGTGGCTCCGATATGACAGTTTGCTGGGTACCACTGCGTGACTACCAGGTGTCTCCCCCCCCCCCCCCCCCCCCCCACCATCTGCAGGTTCTGTACAACGGCTTCACGGGCCGCAAGCTCACCTCCCAGATCTTCATCGGGCCCACGTACTACCAGCGCCTCAAGCACATGGTGGACGACAAGATCCACTCCCGGGCCCGCGGGCCGGTCCAGATCCTCAACAGACAGCCCATGGAGGGCAGATCGCGGTAAGGACACAGTGCCCCTCTCTGTCTGTCTTTATTTGTCCCATCTCAGTCTCTTGCTCTTTTTGTGTCTAAAACTCCCACTCCAGCTTTCTTTATGCTCTCTCTCTCTCTCACTCACTCACTCACACACACACAGTTCCTCTCCCCTAACCCACACTTCCATCATGTTCTGCCCCTCCCCCCTCCAGTGATGGCGGCCTGCGTTTCGGCGAGATGGAGCGTGATTGTCAGATCGCCCATGGCGCCGCCCAGTTCCTGCGGGAGCGCCTGTTCGAGGCGTCAGACCCCTACCAGGTGCACGTGTGCAACCTGTGCGGCCTCATGGCCATCGCCAACACACGCACGCACACCTACGAGTGCCGCGGCTGTCGCAACAAGACGCAGGTACGACGCAGACCCCCCCCCCCCCCCTCTCGGTGTGCCACTTCCACTGGGGGTCACCACTCTGTTTTCCCGTCTGCGTCGGTCACGGTTGTGTATTCAAACCGAATGCAGTAGGCATGAGAATGGCGCTTTGGCTCACTGTTTACTGATCAACGTCAACAAACTAGTTTAGTCATAGCAGACGCCACGTAACTTGGAGATGTGAAAGCGTGTCTGATAAAACATCACCTTTTCACCTTCTTAAGCGTCCTCGTTGTGTGTGTGTCCTCCTCCCAGATCTCACTGGTGCGGATGCCCTACGCCTGCAAGCTCCTCTTCCAGGAGCTGATGTCCATGAGCATCGCCCCTCGCATGATGACCTCCTAGAGGCCCCGCGGGGGGTCCAGCCGAAGGTACCACCGCCAGGGTACCCCTCCACACCCCCACACCCCGGGGCTCATTTGGTCCGGACCCCGGGACCCCCCGTTTCTGGTCTTCTGTGAAGCGCGCGTGGGACTCCTCTGGTGGAGCTCCACATGGAGGAGTGGCCCAGAAGGAATTCCAGCGCATCTGATCTGTCGTCGTCATGACGATGAGAGATGGGGTGGGGTGGGAGGGGGGTGGCGAGGCGAGGCGAGACGGACCCAGGAACGCATAAAATGAAACTCTGGCCAGCAGTTTTCTTTTCTGTTTTAATGTGATGCCTGGTGTACTGGAGGGAGCACCAGACAGTCATGTTGAGAGTCGTGTTCTCTATATGTTTTGTAAAATTTGAATAAATCCTTTTTTTTCTTTTTATGACCTGGTGATTCATTGCTGTTTTAGTAGCTAAGTTAAATGCATGTGTTTTTCTGTGCCTGTTTCTATCCCTGAGGCTGTTTGAGGGGGGTCTCGGATTTTTTTACTAAAGGGCCTGTGGGTCGTAAAAGTATGCAGCTAAACTGACAGCCCATGTGATCAATCACATGCTATTTCTTCATTCCCCCCCCCCCCCCCCCCCCCAGATCTGTGCCCTCACATCTAATCTTAATACCCAAATCTGACTGGTCCTGCTGCTGTGTGATGGTAATAAACAGCAGAGCAGTCTCGCTCTAGCTATAAGAACGACTTCAATCACCTGATTACCCTTACCCAGGACATCATACTTGCCGTCTATGTTGCACCTGCATGGCCTCTAATCTCAATTCACCCATTCCTTACATCCTGAACATAACTTGCTCATTGATTGGATGAGACCGGATGCCCATTTTTGAGCATGTTTGCAGTTGGGGAGTGGAATGATTCCTAATAAGGCACTGTACAGTTGATGACCACTACAAAGGGAAGGGAAGGGCACGGCATATTTTAAATAGTAGCCATACACCAGCACATCAATTCAAGACACACAAGTCATTTTTCTTGTTTTACTATTAGTGATACCGATAGACATCTTATCATCATGACATGTTTATAGTCCTTACCCCGAAAGTTAAATGTCGACATACAGCACACACACACAGTGACACACACACACATTTCTACGTATAAAAACCAAACATCTACGTCTACCGACAAAAACAAACCCCCGTGATTTATAATTTTTTTTTTTTTCTAACATCACACACGGTTTACACACGACAACGACAAAGATAGCACCATCTGAGTGAGTGTGACCACATTCCATTTCGATTCCCGTTTAGAAAACACAACGACTCTGCCTCCGGGTTCCCCCACCTACGCGCCGTCCAAAGCACAAGCACCCTGTTTTGTTAGCAGGGCTGATCCCGTCTGTGTGGGAGTCAGCGCCGGTGTGTGTTTGGCCAGCGGGTCTAAAGCCCGTGGAATGGCGGCCCCGCGTTTGTGCCCGCCCGCAAGG
>JAXIVH010001691.1:0-10000 GCA_036785325.1 Urophycis tenuis
GGTTGCAATTGACCCCCTCCCCATCCCCCCCCCCCGCCCCCTTCCAACAACATCGGCGGTCCGTACTGGCCTGCGTTGTGTACAGTAGCTACTTCCAAAATGATGTCATCGTCTACGACAGCCAGCGAGTCCAGTGATGAGGCTCCTGGATCGATCTGCTGAGTACCGTTCAGTACTCTACAGGTCAGGGCTGACAAGGGAAGGTCACTTTCACGTCCGACGCCATTGTCCGCTGTGATCGCTTCACCGCATCAGTCACTCTGCTGATTGGGGACCGCGTGCCCTTAATGGGCTCATTTATTTATTCATGTATTTATTTTTTGACCTTTATTTCACCAGGCTAGGCAGTTAAGAGCAGATTCTTATTTACAATGCGGGCCTGCTGCTGCCGGCCTGCTATGTTCAGCAGCCCGGGGAGCAAGTCGGGGTTCAGTGCCTTGCTCAAGGACATTTCGACATGCAGACTTTTTTTTTCGGAAGTGGGGATCGAGGGGATCGAAACCGCCGCGAACCACCCGATAGATATTTCCCCCGGCCCCCCACTAGGGGGCGGAACGGGACCCTAAACTCGGGGCTCGGCTGGTGTCGCTCCGAGGTTCTCAGTGGACCAGAAATGAGCTGGTGGATCACGGGGGGGTGGGGGGGGGGGGGGGGCTCCCGGAGAGGAAGACACGCCGGAGGGGCCTGCCTGCAGGAGGATGTCCACCGTGGTGGTGAATCATCCCCCAGACTTCTGAACTGATCATCTTCACTCACTGCCACTCCTGTGGACTACCAGAGCACTGCCAGCGCCCGCCAGCAGCCCGACTGGTCCTAAAGCTGTCACCGCAGATTTATAGGAGACAGAGCGTGCGACTAATGGACCTGTGCATGGACAGGATTTATTTAGATTCTTCCGCTGAATGTGAAGGCTGTGCTCACCCGCTCATTTTCTCGAGGTCTTTCTTCTTTGGGGGCAGCCGCGGCTTACTGGTTAGGGCTTCGGACTTGTAACCGGAGGGTTGCCGGTTCGAACCCCGACCAGTACGAGCGGCTGAAGTGCCCTTGAGCAAGGCACCTAACCCCTCTACCCCGAGCGCCGCCGTTGGCAGCTCACTGCCTCGGGATTAGTGTGTGCTTCACCTCACTGTGTGCCTCACCATCACTGTGTGCTGAGTGTATTTCCACTAATTCACGATTGGGTTAAATGCCGAGACCAAATTTCCCTCACGGGATCAAAGAGTAATTCTTCTTATTCTTCTTCTTCTTCTGTGGGCTGAAGTGGGGTGCCTTTTTTGATATTCCTACCATGTCATCACGTGGCATTGGATGTGTCCGTTTTTGGTTGCGTTGTGACAAGATGCATCTGATGGCCCACAGCAGGAGACAAACAGGGAGGACTTGAGATTCGACTGCTGAAGTCTTTGGAAGGCGCAGGGCAACTTTTAAGGCCGGAATCTTTCTCTGAAGGGGATGACGACCAGAGGTAGGCCTTGGTCATGTTGATGTTATTGAGGCATTTTTTAAATGTTCTTAAATTCAGTTTTCTATTTCCCTTAAGAACCAATCACTAATAACAGACTCAAGGTCCTACACAGTTATTGGAAAGGGCATCCATATTTGTAAGCCCGGGTTTGCAGACAGACAGACAGACAGACAGACAGACAGGAATACTTTAATGATCCCAGAGGGAAATTGCTTTCGTCAAAAATACTCCAGTGGAATGGTAAGATGGTAAAAGGGAAAAGAAAAACAGTATAGCCAAGTCAGAGTGAAATATAGAAAATAAAAATATGCAAAAATATACATAAATACACAAGGATTCGATGAATCGAGGATTCGTCCATGAAATATAAATGAACCCTCGGTCTGCTTGTTACCAGACTCCCCCCGCGCCCGTCACCAGACCGGGGCTGACGCTACTGAAGTCCTGCGTTTGGCCCGGGAAACACACACCTGAGCTGCATCACAAGTGTACCCTGGCTGTCTCCTCCTCCTCCTGCTCCTCTTCCTCCTCCTCCTGCTCCTCCTCCTCCTCCTCCTGCTCCTCCTCCTGCTCCTCCTCCTGCTCCTGCTCCTCCTGCTCCTCCTCCTCCTCCTCCTCCTCCTGCTCCTCCTCCTCCTCCTGCTCCTCCTGCTCCTCCTGCTCCTCCTCCTCCTCCTGCTCCTCCTCCTCCTGCTCCTCCTCCTCCTCCTGCTCCTCCTCCTCCTCCTCCTGCTCCTCCTGCTCCTCCTGCTCCTCCTCTCCGAGCATCATACTGCAGGACACACCGTTGGGAGTCACTCGGGTCAGTGGTCCACGTGTCTGTAGCCAGAATGACCGGCAAACAGCACCTCATCCCGGCTGAACGCATCAGCGGACTCGGCGGCGGATTCCTCTGCGGCTCCGCCTTGCGTTTCCAGGGCCTCTTTGCATCAGACGTGCGCGTGTGCTTACACACTCCCGACGGGGCGGGGGGGGGGGGGGGGGGGTGTTGGTTTGCCTTGTCTCCCTTTGCACCTCATCACCTCTGAGCATCGCTGCTACCCGTGCTCCTCCCTGTCCTTGGGTTCCTTCCCAAAGGGTTGTTTTTTTTCTCTTGGCCCTTTGGAGGTTTCACTGTGAGGGACAGTGTGAGATGGTGAGGGCTGTTTTCACCACATCCGCCCTCCACTCACGTTCAAAATGGATGGGCGTCAGACACAATGTTTCCCCCCCAAAGTATTTTAATTTGATGCTGAACTCTTTTTCAGGTGAATCCACTTAGTGCACCTGGTTGTGGGACTTTTTCCACTGTTTTTCACTGCGGTTCGTTTAATGCTCTCCTCTGCCTCATTATACTGGCATACATCAAGTGAATCTCCCTTAATAGTGTTACTAATATTCATACAATATTACCAACATTCATCACGCACATTACTTTATTATTAATAAACAATATTCACACATTATAGATGACATGCCGCATTCCATTCATAAATTTGTATTTAAAATGTACGAAGACTATGTGGCACCTGTCACATTTGTATTGGTTTGAGCAGTTCTATAGCTAACTAAACTACACCATAGCCTTCGCTGTAATGTGGTCATTGCAGAACAGCATGCGCCTTATCCATCTGTGACCCGATGCTGATGAACCAGATGTGAAAGCATAACTTCGGTACGACGACAAACGATGCCCTAAGTGAACTGTGTTGTTCGCATTTAACAAATCAACAGACATCCCCTGTGTGGGAGTGTGATTTAGAGCCTACAATTATGCCTTCGCCATAATTGAACATCCCCATTGCCCACTTGATTAAACTCTTTTCAAATCGGCTTTGCCTGTATCATCGCTTTAGCAATATGTATATATTCTGCTGAGACTTAATCTATCCTGTGATAAACTACAGGTAGTCCAACTGTTATCACGCCCCATGCAGGTCAATAACAGTGGTGATATGACTATCAATTATGCTGACAAATCAATGTTATGCCTTCGCCTTAAGTCAATATTACATTAATATTGCTCTCCTTATTAACCTCCCTTTGAAATTAGTTTGGAGTTATTCTATATTTGTGAAGCTATGAAACTCGTTCGGCGAAACATTTGTATCTTAACCGACACATCAATGCTGGTACCTCGAGAAGACAATTGCTAAATTGAAGGAATGAATTCATCAATTAAACGGAGCAACAAACACTTTAATTAAAACGCAAGTTGTTGTTGGTTTTCAGCAGTTGTTGTTGTTGTCCACTTAAACCCAAGTCATTCCAGGCTTTATGGTTAGATAGGCCAGGGTGGGCTTTACATTTCATTAAAGCTTTAAACTTTGTCACATTCAGTTTAGCTGTTCAATTTTTTTACATACATCATCATGCATCATTACACTTCAGTCAAACTTCATGCATGTTGTACACTCAATTCAAACTTCATCACTTAAACATAGTCATTTGTTTGAACTCTTATGCATTCAAATTTTGTTTCAAGCTTTAAACTTTTGAATTCTGTTCAAATCTTTCAACTTGACTTAAGCTATTCAACATTTCTGTAAGTCTTAAACTGTCGCATTATGAAGCACATATTTAAGCTTTCTCGTCTCACACTGTTTTGCCTAAAAAAAACTATGTGCATATTTATCCTTAATCCTAGTGTATGCAGAAACAACCACATTCCCACTGCACAATATTATTATAGGAAGTATGACACGTCTAAAGGAACATGAACATAAATTTTATTTTATTTCTCAAGTACAACTTGACTTGACCATTGTGTGGTCACAGTGCTTCAAAACGTTACCTTCTCAACGCCCTGGTTCTATAGACATTTCAATCCAGTTTCCCAGTCCTCTATTACAAATGACATTGACGTGCTGCAACATTGGGCTCCAAGCAGGCACCGCGTTATATTGGAGCTTGCGTTACATCCATGGACGTCACAGTGAAGGGAGCGTGTACGCAACTAACCTGTGTTTCGTGAGTCATGTTTTAACACTGCATCACCACCGGAGGGCAGGCAAGTGATGCGTGACCTAATAAAAAGAATCGAATAGAATAATAAAACTAATAATGGCTGATGGGAGTTAGTGAGTCAGTCCAACTGAAAGCCCTGCTCCCTGCCTGTCAATAACCGCAATTAAAAATAAAAATAAAAACTAACCCCATCACTCACCATAACCCTATTACCCTTAACCCTAATACTTATTCTGCAATCAACTGATGGAAATGTATTTCTTCTATTACCTCATTATACCCCCACAATATCAAAACTAATACTGGACCTGACACCGTATGAGAGATAACACACTACTGAATGGTTTCTGGGTGGTCAGAACAACACCATGTAAGGTTGAACTCAGCTGTCTCGTTTTCAGTGTCTGTGATAAACCGGACCCTTTGGGCGTGACTTCATGCCATCCTTAAGACACTATAGATTTTCCTCTGTACCTCCAGAGTGCGTGTCCATTTACCCTCCTATCCCTGAATCAACCCACGTCATGTTGAACCCTTTGCCACTCTTTCGAGTCATACAGACCTCTGAAACCCCGATACCTGAGGCGAGCACTGAGACCACACTTCATCACAGCCCTATTACCGACACTTAACTCTGTTACTCCCGAATAACCCCGTTGCCAATCCCATTACGAGCCCCCACCCTCGCGCGGGAGTGTCTGGGGCTAACGCTAATGGCTAACGCTAATGGCTAACGGTAAAGTTTTGCGTGAAGGAAAGTGAAGGGCGAACGAAGCTCTGTTCCACGTGGCCGGTTGACCGGTGATGTAATGTGTAACGGAGCGTTGTCATTCCTGTATATACAGATACACACACAGACACACACAGACACAGACACACACACACATCCTGTCCTGGTGTGATCAATGCTTATACAATACCCTTCAGGGTGGAAACATGAGGTGATTCTCACCGGGGCACTCGGTCCTCTTGTGTTTCATCTCCGCGTCACTGCCCCCCCCCCCGTCCCACGAGAGCAGACGGGGTGTTGTATTTATCGGTTGAACACACGGAGAAGCTGATGAGGGGAACGCTGTCGTCTTCCAGTTCCAGGCCAGAGAACATTCTAGACATCTGACATCAATTGTGTGTTTCCGTGTGTGTGTGTGTGTGTGTGTGTGTGTGTGTGTGTGTGTGTGTGTGTGTGTGCGTGTGTAATGGCATGCATGTTTATGCATCTGCACATCTGGAGTAGTCCCTGGATGAGTGTGTGTGTGTGTGTGTGTGTGTCTGTGTCTGTGTGTAGTCAATGCGCATGTGTCTGTGTTGTTTCTATGTAAATGCATGAATCTTTATTTCCTTAAACGTGTGTGTGTGTGTGTGTGTGTGTGTGCATATGGTAATTGTGCGTGCTGCAGATGTGGGTACAAGGGTAGTGTGTGTGTGTGTGTGTTGACCGACTCCCCAACAGCTGATGAGCTGATACATTGGGTCTTATTCACCTAGCGGCCATTTTTGCTCTAAATGCTGGCTTAGTACGGGGAACTGAATGCAGAAATAGGCCAGGTACAGCCCACATCATTGCCTTAACTCCAAATCTCAAAGTTAAAGGCATGTATGTTTGGTAGGCCTTTACTTCCTTCGAATTTAACCACCAACCTTTGCAGCTTCAATGCTAGCAGTAGGACTATGCTACAGGAGGGTTATAGATTATAGCCCTCTTTTCATAGCTTTTTCCTCTCATGCATGATTCAGAATTGTTTCTTTGCAATTCCTACTATTACCACAGGGGGGCACAATTCTACTACCACAAATGCCCGGATTTCAGCTCCTCTCCATAAACTTCAATTCATCAATGCACAAAGAGATTTACATGAGCTCCACATCTAGGCGATGGCTCTCCGTTTCCAGTCTATACCCACAAGACATCAGGGATTAGCAGACACATTTGGATAATGTGCACTTAAATTGGTTCAAAATAATTGAGCCCATTCCATTAGAAAGGCTTGGATAGACCAACAGTACTTTCCTCGAGAGCATGTGTGTGTGTGTGCGTGTGTGTGTGCCATGCGTACGTTCTCGCGTGACACACACATATAACTCCCTGAGTGCGTAAAATATTTAATAAAGGTATAGTAGGCAATTTGGAGAAAACAGCCAGAGTAAGCTAGATTTTGAAAGTATCCAACCGACAAAAAAGAAACCCATCTCTCCCTGAAGGCCTTTCCCCAAAGCCCCCGCGACGCTTGACGAATTTTTGAGGCCTTGATGAAGACTACGCATGCGCATGAGCGCGCAGGCAGAATGCACGCAGGTAGCCGGACAGGTGTGCCTTCCATTGATTTAATTCACACCAAATCAAATGATTGGATGGGTTTATTACGGGGCCTGTGACAACCCCGATACCAATTCCGGATTCTTTTTTTTTTTCCCCAGCCAGAGCTGATTTATTGATTGCTGTCGGCAGGTTTTAAGAGAATTTCCACAAATAAACGCTTCTAAAATAAATTGCCTATCCTACCTTTTAATGAAGAGAGAAATGTAATTGCATAAAAATCTCAAACTTCGGGGAGATTCCATTTCAAGGAGCCGGAGGGGGGGAAATGCATCATGTTTGAGTTGTTAAGATGCAGACGCACACGGCGGAGTGCATTGTCCGGACGCAGCCCCTCCGGGTTGCCGCCCACCGTCAGCTGTTGAATTGATAATCGGCTCAACAGTGAATATACAGCGATTTGGGATTGCTGCGGGGATTCATTTAGATTATGGGAAAACAATAAGTCAACAAAACACGAAAGCACCAGAAACACGAGACCGTGCGTACGTCAATACTCCTATATGTTTTAAAATATACGCGTATCGACAGCATCCGAGTAGCAACCGATCTGTCCCATTAGAAGCATCACATTTAAGTCTAGACTGCTTTCCTGCTGTTGTTTTGCAGTCGATATTTTGCCTTTTTTTAAAACGGTCTTAATCACAATAAAAAACTCAAGAACATCATCGAGTGGGGCTCACACGTGGAATGAATAAATAAGTCATGCACACAATCTGTGTTCTGGTCTTTAGGGATCATTGTGTTATTTGCGATTCGCCTGCCTTATTAGATCTGTGTGGTGTGTGTGCACGTGTGTGTGCACGTGCGTGTGCGTGCTTGTGCGTGTGCGTGTGTGCGATTACTCTGGTCTACAATCATCTCAACACAGTAGATCAGCAACATTACTGCTGATCGAGTCTTCCTTTGTCTATTGTCAAGTGTCATTGGCCAAAATGATTTACATATATAATGTATGTATATTGTCTGTACTCAATTTGCTGCACTGCTGCACTGGTGTAACTCTCAAACGCAAACGTGTCACTATTGTGCACCAGATAATCACAAGGGATGAATAGCACTATGCACGGGGCTCCATCGTGGTTTAGATGTGAGATATCTTGCAAGCTTGCACCCTCCTGTCATAGTTCAAGTTTAGTTCAACCCTTTGTGTTTCTTTTTGTGTCTTTTCCGATTTCCACCAAACGTTCGCGCCTGTCGAAGTTCGAGTGGGCCAACGCTGGGGGGCAGGAAGCGATCGGAGACACTGCGCAAGTATTTCTGGACAATCTCCGAAAATATTTGATTCTCCAAAATTCACAAAACATGCCCCCCCCCCCCCGCCCTATTTTGGCACGTGCAAACCTAGACCTGAACATTGAAGCTAGCAGAATGCCTCACTGCTAAGCCCAGAGAGACATGCAGAGACACACACACACACACGCACACACACACACACGCATGCACACACACACACACACACTCGCACAGACAGGCACACACACACACACGCACACACACACACACATGCACACACACACACACACACACACACACACACACACACACACACACACATGCACAGACACACACACTTAAGACTAATGTCTCTCCTGATTCTGCATTAATTTATCCTCACTCCCACTTTATCTTTCTCTGTCTCTCTGTCTGTCTGTCTGTCTGTCTCTCTTTCTCGCTCTCTCTCTCTCTCTCTCTCTCTCTGTGGGGGAGGGATCTCCCACTCTGCATTCCTGACTTCATGATGAAGGCCATCTTTTCGAGCCCCTTGTGGTGCTCCAGGCTTATGGGCTGTGACAAACATGTGGCATGTAAAGGTCATACATTACAGGGCCCTCTGAGACCGTACATGTGATTAAGGGCTATACAAACACAATTGACTGGAGGCTTCTCTCTCTCCGTCTCTGAGGTGGACATTCTGTAACACGGTCTCACAAAGCGCTCCTCACCATGCATGCCGATCAGCAGCTGTAACTGTACTATGCTGACGTTGTTGAAGGTCCTGCGTGTGAAAACGGAGGTGGCTATCGGTGAACAAACCAGCCCCCACACCTCCATTTCCAACAACTACGGTGGCCTGTATTGGACAAATACTTTGCATGTATACATACATACATACATACCTACACACATACATACTGTACATACATACATGTATACATACATACATACATACAGATATACAGACATACATACACACATACATACATGTATTTATGTATGCTTGTATGTATGTATGTATGTATGTATGTATGTATGTATACATACATAAATACATGTATACATAGACATGCATACATACATACACACATACATACATACATACATACATACATACATACATACATACATACACACATACATACACACATACATACACACATACATACACACATACATACATACATACATACATACATACATACATACATACATGTAGCTACGTGGCTACATCCGCGGCTAACACAGGGCGCTAGCTTGAGTTAGCGCCGATGGCTACCATTCGTATTGAAAACACTTGACGATAGCTACTGTATCAGTGATATACCACCCTTAGCTACGATAGCTACCATAGCGATGATGGCAGCGGCATCGAAAATTCACAGTGAAATTCAATGATGGTAAGTTGCTAAGGTGCAATACGGCAATGTGCAACAGTGTGGAACAGCAGCATGGAGATACATATTTATATCAACATGTATGGAATGTAAACAGCATGTATGGAATGTAATCGCACCATCCGGCTCGAGTGAATTCGATTGTGGTTGGATGAGAAGTATAAACATATTCCATTTCGACACCCTATTGGTTTGTACGCAATCCATCACACCTGCACAGGACACAAATCAAGTGTGACAAATCCTGTCACACTCCAGCAAGGACATAGCAGAGTACCGAGTACTAAGATGTCCATGTCCAGGGCAAAATGTCCCAACCAAGCACCAGCGAGGGAGGTTGGTCGCCAGGATGACCAGCCAACTCTTGTACATCCCTGGCCCTACCTGGACGAATTTTTTGCAAAATGGTTGGCTGCAAAACAACTCATTTCGAATGCACCCAAGTACCACAGACTAATGGCTTTCAAAACCCCGACGTCTAATTTGAAAAAGCATATTGAGGTAAGTTGAAAGTTTGTTACTATCAGTTGATTATTGACAAAATATTGTCGTAACCTAGTGACGTACTAGTGGTAAATTTGCCATGTTTTCTATGGCTAGGTACATGCCAAGACATGCCATGGTTTGCTTGCTAGCAGCAGGCTATGACTCAACGTTGCA
>JAXIVH010001691.1:15000-17374 GCA_036785325.1 Urophycis tenuis
AACACTTTATTTAAACAGTTAAAAAAAATAGTCATGGCAGTCGAAATAATAATCAGGAATCATCAATCACAGTCTGCATTACACCTGGGCGATCAAAACAATCACAGGTTAAATAGGGAAGAGTCATTATGGCAACAGCATGCCAGAGAAATACAACTTTGACCTGAGCAGGTGTGTGATATTTTACAACTCCTTCCATCACAGCCCATGCACAACCCTCCAGTTTATGTATGATGTAAATACTTACATGCTTTCAGTATGCACTTTATATTTGCTTTATATGCTGCAACAAATCATTCTCCATTGCTGCTTATTACTGCTGCACTTATTGTATTTAATTTAATTTTCTTTGATTTTCCTTCCATGTTGGAACAGGCCTCGTCCAAAACATTTCATTGTCTATATATATATATATGTGTATATATATATATATATATATATATATATATATATATATATATATATATATATATATATATATATGACTATAAGTGATGCTGCACACTTGACAATAAAGGACTTGAAAATTGAAACTTGAAACTAGGTGGCATCCTACTTAGTGTGCTTCCTAGGTATGATGCTTCCTTTGCAGGTAGAACGCTTTTTCCTCGGTGGGTAGGGTGCTTCCTAGGTTGGTTCAGCTGTGTCTTGATTTCTTGGGCAAAATAAGAAATAGAGACGTGGACTCATGTGAAGACAGAGTGGCACCTCACCAACAGGATAGGTGACGACAGGATCAGCAAGATGGCGCCAGGGACGGCTGCCTTGGTGTGTTGGCGCGCATTGTTTTGTCCTTTCTCCTCCCATCCGTTGAAATATTGGACATCCTGGTCAAAGGTGTGCTCACCTTTGTCACTTTTGACCTTTGTCATGGACATCGCACACCGTCGCCTGGATTATTCCTTGCCAACGTGCGCTCACTGGGGGGGCAACAAAATGGATGACCTTCAGCTGCTGGTGGGGAAAGACAGTGACTTCTCCTCATCTTCTGCTTTGTGTTTCATGGAGACATGGCTCTGTGGATCGATGCCGGACTCTGCGGTGCAACTAGCAGGCTCCCAACTCCTCAGAGCGGATCGCGACACAGAACTTTCTGGTAAAACTAAAGTTAGAGGTATCTGTTCATACGCTAACGGTGGCTGGTGTAATGATGTGACAGTGATCCTACAGGCACTGCTCACATCACCTGGAAACTCTGTTGATACACTGCTCCTCACCATACCCTTCTACTCCCCCCGGGAGTTTGCGTCATTCATTCTGGTCGGTGTTTACATCCCACCGTATGCGAAACGTGCAGGAGGCGCAACGCATGCTAGCCCACCAGATACTGGAGTGTGGAGCGGACGAACCCGGACTCTTTGGTGATTGTGCTCGGTGACTTTAACAACGGTAACCTCAGCCATGAACTCCCCAAATCCAAACAGTTCATTCATTGCCCGACCAGAGAGGACAATGTTCTAGATCATTGGTTCCCAAACGGTGTGCCGTGAGGCAAGTCCGGGTGTGCCCTGGGATTTTGGAACAACCATACATTATTATTGCAATATACAACTACACAAAAATAATTATTTTTAATTTAGTTTTTCAGTACTTTGTATGCACTCATTTCATAATACAGAGGCAAACTATATACCTAAAAACAACTCTTTAATTCTTGCCTCATGTTTAATTTTGTGACCTGTCTGGTTTAAATGGTGTGTTGCTGCTTTGATGAACCTAATTTGATTTTTTTTTTAGTTTCAAATTAATTTTTGAAATATTTTGTTAATAAATATTTTATGAGTAATATGAGTCTTTGTCACATTTTATTTGGCATTAGTGAATAATTATGCACATTTACAGATATTTTACATGATATGAGTGACAACATGTGTATAAAGGCTATGTGCACAATAGGTGTGCCTTGAGATTTTTACTTGTCCTTTGGTGTGCCTTGGGCACAACAAGTTGGGAACCACTGTTCTAGATCACTGCTACACCACAGTCGGTGGTGCAATTTCACGCCATCCCCCGCGCTGCACTGGGCCTCTCTCCAACCATGTATGGTCCACCTGATTCTCTCATACAGGCAGAAACCAAAGCTCTGCAAACCTGTTGTAGAGGACGTCAAAGCAGTGGTCTAGGGAAGCTATGGGGAGCCTCGCGGGCGTGTTTTTGGACTGTACCGACTGGGATGCTTTCAAGACTGCCGCCAACGGTCTGGATGAGTACACTGCGGCTGTGACATCACACACCAGCTTCTGTGAAGATGTATACCATCACGTACCATGGGGAGTTACAACAACGATAAATCCTGGTTCACAGCCAAACTCAGACAGCTACGTTTACAGAAGACGGATGGGTTAAAGGAGTGGGGACGGGCGACAGGTTTAAG
>JAXIVH010001692.1:0-17353 GCA_036785325.1 Urophycis tenuis
GTCATGGTCAGGCTGTGGGCTCGTCACAGTAATTAAAAGGCCTATTGCCACATGGGTATTGTGTTGTTTTGTATTTTATATAGGTCAGCAGCCCTGTGTGGTGTGTTTAGTTCTCTGTTTGGAAAGCATTCTGGACAGTCTGTGCTCTCTCCTCTTTCTGTGTATCTATCTCTCCTTCTCACTATTTGACTGTATCTCTTTCTCTTTTTGTACCATCCTAGCATTGCTTTTCCATACCTTTCACTTGTTTCTACACATTAAAATGAGTTGAAATGGTACACAATATTTTAGTACACAATATTGTAGATGGGAATTTATTTTCAATTTAATTATGCATTACGGTACTGACATCTGTGTGTATTTTTGGGTTTTTCAATGTGTGTGGGTGTGTCTGTGTGGGTGTCCATGTATGTGTGCGTCCATCTTTCTAAAACTATTCCAACTCTTGGAACTGCTCATATTGCAGATTATTTTTAACTCCGCTTCCCTTCTAAAACAGTTGGTAAGTTATGCCTTACCAATTGTTATGGAATCCACAATTGAAGCTGGCCTGGTGACAGTGTGGTCTGGTGACAGTGTGGCTGGTCTGGTGACAGTGTGGCTGGTCTGGTGACAGTGTGGCCTGGTGACAGTGTGGTCTGGTGACAGTGTGGCCTGGTGACAGTGTGGTCTGGTGACAGTGTGGCCTGGTCACAGTGTGGCCTGGTGACAGTGTGGTCTGGTGACAGTGTGGCCTGGTGACAGTGTGGCCTGGTCACAGTGTGGCCTGGTGACAGTGTGGCTGGCCTGGTGACAGTGTGGTCTGGTGACAGTGTGGCCTGGTGACAGTGTGGCCTGGTGACAGTGTGGCTGGCCTGGTGACAGTGTGGCCTGGTGACAGTGTGGCTGGTCTGGTGACAGTGTGGTCTGGTGACAGTGTGGCCTGGTGACAGTGTGGCCTGGTGACAGTGTGGCTGGCCTGGTGACAGTGTGGCCTGGTGACAGTGTGGCTGGCCTGGTGACAGTGTGGCCTGGCAGTGGCATGTGATGTAAGCACACAGCTGGTGTGCCCAGAATTGACTCTGATGACGGCATTATAGCTCCAAGTATGGCTCATTTAAAATTAAAACTTGTAGAATAAAAAGATGTTCAAAGGTCATTAGGTCCATATAGAAATGGATAGCCCATCAGCTTCAGTAAATCTAGGCTAAATTAAACATGAACATAAGGTTTAACATTAAATTCATAATATAAACTGTATGCTACTAGACTAAGGTCATGGTGGTCCTCTTAACAATGGACCAGGACTGCCGCTCTGCTGTCCCTTAGCTTTGGGAACCAGAAGGGCTGTTGTTAGGGTTCCCCATTAGGGTTCCCCATTAGGGTTCCCCGCAAAGCAAAATTACTTTGGTTTTTGTTCAGTGTTGTATTTACTCCACAGATGTTTTTAAATAGTTGATACTATCTTTATATATATGTACTGTATATATCTCATTCAAAATGATTGTCGGTATGTTGAAATGATATTGTATCTACAAAAACGGATAGTATAGCAATATTGAATATTATTAGTAATATTGCGGTGCTGATTCTTTTTTTTGTCCTAATCAAACCAAATTTGCTTGATAGTTTTATTTACAAATGCAAAACTACTTTGAGTGTTATATCCCGCTGAAGCCAAAGTGTCTTTCAGAAAGTTAATTAGGACTCCCCTGGTGATGAGTAAAGATATGAGGAGATGGATCCTTCTGTTCTCCTTTAAACCAGAACTCCAGCCACGCCCCACACTTACACATCCTCTTCTCATGGTCTGCAGGCCAAGGAGATCCTGACCAAGGAGTCCAACGTGCAGGAGGTCAGATGTCCAGTGACGGTGTGTGGGGACGTCCACGGGCAGTTCCACGACCTCATGGAGCTCTTCAAGATCGGAGGCAAATCCCCCGACACAAACTACCTGTTTATGGGAGACTACGTAGACCGTGGATACTACTCTGTAGAGACTGTCACTTTACTTGTCGCACTTAAAGTGAGTTGTGTGTGTGTGTGTGTGTGTGTGTGCGTGTCAGTGACAACATACTAAAACATTCTCTGCCCATCTTTAGCTTGTTTCTGTAGTAACCACTAATTCTGTAAGGACTCCTATTTTAGCTGTTGCCATGTTGATGAGCTATTTCAAAATCTATCCTTTTGTGACATCACAATGTGGGAGTGCCCACCAGATAAAAGGAATTGGCGAACGGACTGTGTGAACTGCTAGACCTGTGTTGAGCTGTACATCATACATCGTGTGTGATGTCACAAAGGGATAGATTTTGGAAATGGCTCATCAGGTGTGATGTCACAAAGGGATAGATTTTGGAAATGGCTCATCAGCATGACTCAACAAAGAGATTTTGAAATGAATGATTTGTAATTGCCCATCTACATGGTGATTACATCTGGTGATAAAATAGAGGCCCTTTAACGTGTCATGAAACAACCTGGCCTCCACCAAACTACATCTTTTCATCGTGGAGTCAACATATCAATCTAGAACAAAATATTAAACACTACCTCAAAAAGTGCCAATGGCATCACAAAAAACTGAGTTGATGGCACATGAATGTTACAATCTGTAGTAGATGCCAATTGCTACGAGCAGCAAAAATGTACTACATGTACAATTTCACCTAATACCTGTTCCTATATTGTTTTTTAAATTGGTGTCAATGCGGACAAAGAGTCTTTGTTTGTATTATTATTGCCTTGCTTTCCCTGTGTGGAGTACAAGTGACTTCCACTTCCACCCTACCACACAGCAGTAGTTGCATGCTTGGCTGCCATGGCAGAACAGAACAGCCTTCCGCTGACTATAGACCTCAGTGTATTAAAAAGCTCATGTATTAAAAAGCAAACAACGTAAAGAAAAAAACGGTTTAATATTGGATGTGAATTTGAGAAGTGGAGAGAACAGAATATCAGCTGAGTGTGGACACAGCTCCATGGCTTTGGCAGCTGCTCGTCCTTTGAGTGATATCTGGTATCCGTAGACCGTAGGAGGGCTCACTTTAAGATATGGATGGGGAGAAGAAAAGGGTTTTTTATTCTCTGTAAATCATACACATTCTCACTTGTACTGAAATGCAACTGTCCACGTGTCAGGTCCGCTACCGCGAGCGCATCACGATCCTGCGGGGGAACCACGAGAGCAGGCAGATCACACAGGTGTACGGCTTCTACGACGAGTGCCTCCGGAAGTACGGCAACGCCAACGTGTGGAAGTCCTTCACAGACCTGTTTGACTACCTCCCTCTGACCGCACTGGTGGACTCTCAGGTACACACAGGAGAACGTGCATCCACAGCCACATTCAAACACAGTCAGGCTTATCTGTCAAAGGGACAATCACACCTATTTGTGGATTCTCATTCCTGTGGTCACAGGTTTCTAAGAAAGCTCAGTTTGCACAGAAGACTTAGAGGAGCTCCCTTATTTTGTAATCTGTCCAGTTTCCAGACAATCTTGGAAACAGGCACTTGTTTCCAAACAAGAGAAGCTGTATTGATATCGTTGTTGAATCTCTCACTTTAAAATAAACCATTGCGTGCCAGTCTCCTGATCTGAATTGCTCCAGATAAAAAGGTCTTGCATCAGACAGACATAACCAGACATAATGATGTGACTCTCCTGGCAACGCTACGGCTTTCAGGCACAGCCGCACCGCCAGTCATCCGGAAATGTTCGGGCTTTAGCAGGGAAATTGACGGCACGTTTACCATTTCCATTTACACATGACATGCAGGAAATTGTTCCGGACCATTGCAGGGAGAGACTGCTTGTGTGAAAGAGGCCCTAAAGAGAATCACTACAGAGACATTGATCATTCAGCGAGATGGACAAAAATATAGTCTGTGCAGATTCATGTTCATCAATGAATTTCCCTAATTAATCATAATAATTATTATACTAAATAGCCATTAATGTATTAGTTTGTGTGTCCTCCTCTCAGATCTTTTGTCTCCACGGGGGCCTGTCGCCATCCATCGACACCCTGGATCACATCCGAGCCCTGGACCGTCTACAGGAGGTTCCCCACGAGGTCAGCATCTTAAGCAACGTCCATGTCACCAAAGTCAATAATCATCAATGTGATTGGGACTGTAAAAACCTCTACCCCTGAGTGTCTTTCTCTAAATGTAATCATTTTGGAAGAAACTTTCATTGCAAAAAGATTTTTTTGGCCAGTTAGAATGAAGTGTGCATACATTCTGTGTTGAATTTCTAACTTAAAAGTGACGATGAGTGATTGATGAGAGAGATAGGGATTGCGGCATGTTCCCCACTGTAAAAGACCCCCCTTTCTCTCCCTCCCCCCACCTCCACCCCAGGGTCCCATGTGTGACCTGCTGTGGTCGGACCCAGACGACCGCGGTGGCTGGGGCATCTCTCCCCGGGGAGCCGGCTACACCTTCGGACAGGACATCTCCGAGACCTTCAACCACGCCAACCGCCTCACACTGGTGTCTCGGGCCCACCAGCTGGTCATGGAGGTCTGCAGCCTACGAAGCACTAGCTGGACAACCCAGTGGCCCAACTACTCATAGAACTCACCCACCAGACACTGGGCCAAATACACTTATATATTAATATGTATATTCAACTATGAACTTTTTCCAACTGTATCAAATATGTTGAGCTACCTTACTATTAAGATTGTAATACTAAGATACTTGCTGCTGTGAAATATATAGCTGTTATATATATATCTATATATATATATATATATATATATATATATATATATATATATATATATATACTGTATATATATATATATATATATATATATATATAGATATATAGCTTTTGGGATGATGCTATTTTAAAATGAAGATGGAAAAGCTTTTGACAGGTGGTCAGGTACTGTACCACACACACTATGAAAAGTGTCCTATAAACCCTCTTGGAACATTTAGTCGTTGTCAGTGGAGTAAGACTTCCTAGTTCAAGACCATATTCTGTGGAATATCATATCATATTGTGTGTCCATTAACGTGTGTGTCTGCTTCACAACAGGGTTACAACTGGTGCCATGAGAGAAACGTAGTGACGATATTCAGTGCTCCCAACTACTGCTATCGCTGTGGCAACCAGGCAGCTATTATGGAACTGGACGACACCCTGAAATATTCCTTGTAAGTTCAGTCACACAAAGGCTGGGGGAGAGAGGAAAACAACACAAACAATTATCTTCACAAGATGTTTTGTATTTCTTATATATATATATATATATATATATGTTTTTGGTTATAGCATTGAATGGTTGTGTAGTTGTGTTTCGGTGCCTAGCCCCACTTGCCCCTTACTTACCTCAGACTTTAAGATACTTGGGGACAAAGCATGTCTAAATGTGGAGGTCAAAGTGGTAGAAGTGAAGACTTGTACATGAAAGAGTTAGTGACACAATGTTCCTCTGGCTCCTCCCCCTCTGCAGCCTGCAGTTTGACCCTGCACCCCGCCGGGGCGAGCCCCACGTGACCCGACGCACCCCAGACTACTTCCTGTAAACTCTGACCTTTGACCCTGTATAGTCCGGTCTCGTATTGCCATGATGAATATATAAATATATATAAAACCACTCTTTCAACTGATACCATGAGAGATGGACAGAACGCTTATGGTACAAAGTTTAATTGTTGGGGGGGGGAGGGACTTTACGCAGTGTTGTATCCTCAAGTTTTCTGAGCAATCGATTCAATTGTCTTGACATTAAAGTGTCTGGTGTCGACGGATGGACCAAAAGGTGTGTGCCATAATCCCTTCTAGAGTCATTGCTGAAAACAGATCCCTCCTCCTCCTGCTCCCACCATCAACAACAAAGGGCGGTGACATCATCATCGTGGCCCTAGCTGCTCCCCCCCCCCCCCCCCCCCCCCACCCTTTTTCACAACAGAACGCACTGACGTTGGAGACACGACACAACGTTACTGCCAAGACAACTGTTTCCACCCACACGTCATGGATTCTCAATGCAGATGCCTTTTCATTTGGGGATTTTTAAACATGATTTATTTGCACTTTTGTAAATCTAAAACTAATGGAACACAGGTCAGAAGATGCTGACCAAATACCTTGTAAAGAAAAAAATATTTTAATCTTTTATTTTTTCTGTATGGCTCTAAAGTATTTGGTGTTTTTTCTTTTTATTCAGGAAAAACGTCTTGCACTCACCATGCCTGTATTTGTGTTTTTTTTGTTTTTTTTTGCAGAAATGTGATGGAATGTACACATCCACTGACTAACTCCATCTTAACTGAAGAGTCTGTATTAACCAATCCATTCAAATAAAAAATAAAAGGTAAAATAAAAGTGTGTTTTTGTACCAATTTCTGAAGGAGAACAATATTAATTTACATCAGCCACTTTTACTACCCTTGTGAGATCTGTTGATTATTGCGAAACGTAAACTTTAATATGTGGATGCTCTGCAGGCGACACACCCACACCCACACAAAGGTATTTTAAGATGCAGACGTATGTAAACTAGTGCAACCATCAAGCCAACTGTGAATGTGCAATACGTTAGTCAATTTATGGAATAATTATATCTATAGACAAAAATAAGTGTTTTTCTATGGCCTTAAAGGACAAATGTATGAATATGAATATTATGACATGACACTAAACATTAAACTAATGATACGATAGGTTGGTTGGACGTGTCTCTCCGAGCTGGTCGTACCAATACCAACACCGTGTGGGCCTTACGCAGCGCCACGCCCCCAGCGGCCGAGCGGAGCACTGCACTCCGCCTCACTGCTGCATAAGGGCGCTTTGGAGCTTTGGGACAATTTGGATTCGTTTAGATCAGGTCGAAAACAAACGGTAAGAATCGAATGTTTTGGTGATAACATTTTAGTAACTCGCAGAAATTAACGAGACACCCATTAAAACAAGTATATGCATTGAATCATAAACTGAAGCACAAATGTGGTTGAAATTATTAGGCCTCGCTGACAACGATTGCTAACGTTAGCCACAAAGTTAGCATTGTGTCCAACGGTAGCATTGGCCTTTTCAGCTAACATTTCGATGCGTTATTATTTAGATTTACCCGTGGATGTGTGATTGCTTCGGCTGTCTATGGGTCAGCTATTCTGAAATAACGACGTCCCATGCGGTTGTCTTGTAATGTTTATATTTCTACATGGCTAATGCTATCAGTCCGCACAGAAGCAAACCAACGTCATCTGTAAAGCATTGTGTTCGTGAGATTTGATTAATTGCAGACACCACTCTTAAAACATTTGCTTCGTGTTTTGCCATTTTAGATTCCACACTTCACCGTATACCTGTATATTTAGTTGTAAAAGTTAACTTAGTTTGTGATATTCGGGCCGTTTGTGAAATACAATTGTAGCTAAGCTAGAGGTCTGCTTTAGCAGGCTAGTTTAGCCCGAGCAGTACTAACACGTATAGCGCCCTAGCTCAGCCTAACGTTGTAACTGATGCATATCCTAATAACCACTGTTGTGTTTCAGATCATGCCCACAATAAAATTACAGAGCTCCGATGGGGAGATATTCGAAGTCGATGTCGAGATAGCCAAACAGTCTGTCACGATCAAGACCATGTTGGAAGGTAACTGCTTATTGTTTGGTTTCCGTTGCAAACCTGTGACCATCATGTCAGCGATTTAACGTGCTGTCAGTATACAGATGAGGTCTCACGCTCTCTGTCTTCATGGTGTTGACTAGATCTGGGAATGGATGACGAGGGGGACGATGATCCAGTTCCCCTTCCTAATGTGAACGCCGCAATCCTCAAAAAGGTAAGATGCAGAACTTTAGTTAGCCCTACACACGTTAGATCTTTTAATTGGACATCTTTTTGTCGTATTTTACACAATACCAATGACTTGTATTATGTTGATATGTATTTTGGCAACTTTTTGGACAGGATGTATCATCAAATTGTCAAAGCCTTAGCTGTAGCAGACTTTCTCTCCAGTTATGTGTTGTTGTTGTTGTTGTTGTTGTTAAGAGACTGTATAAAATGCCATTTCACGATGTGCAATCGAGTGACATCACACACATGGGACTGTCCACACAGATGTATGATAGGTAGAGCAAGCTACCAGCCTACCCACTGGACTTGACTAACTGGTAGGCTGATCTATCCATCATGCATCTGGGTGGACACTCCCACGTGTCACTAGAGGTTGGATTGTGTAATGGCTAATCAACAACACTCCTGGGGCAACATGCCTAGCATTCTGGGCCAGCGTCTGCAGAAAGTAATGCTCGGTGAGGAAGTTTGAAATCTGTGAATGCGGAGATTTTCCAAGTAGTTAAATGATTGCTGGCACCGCGGTACAGGGTTGTCTGTTCATACGTCAATACTAGGGATACACCCACCAGCTCTCCTCTTGGCCGATACTGATCACTGTAGTGACATGTATTAATAGGACAGGACATAATAGGATATTTCCAATGAAAATAATTGTGTGGATTATATAAGGGTGTATGTTTGTTGAGCTGGTTAAAATGTTTTGTTTATTTATGAAAATAGCAATAGCATGTAAACATGGAGCGCTAGGAGTTTAGTTTGGACTAATTACATTTTCTGACTGTGTCTAAGTTTAGTTGTAAAGCAACGTTGAATAAATTAACCACCAATAACAAAGGCGAGGGAATCTGTGGGATTGCTATTTATTGGACTGAGTCAGGCCAACACACTGCCACTCACACACTGAGACAGTGGATGATCAGAGTGTAACCCACCACCTGTGATCTGCACCTGGCAGTGTTCACAGGTACAGAACAGGGGCTACCGGGAACAAGTGTGTGTTGTTACCAAGCCTTGCATAACAAATGATGACTCAATGTAATGAAGGTCATTGAATTGGTCATTATTGTATTGTATATAGAATAGTCCAATTGATTTTGCCGCGGGTGTCTTGATAGTTTATGAAGATGGTGCATTGGGCAAAATTTGTGTGTAGGCTACATGGGAGATGCTTATATATCTAGCCTACTTGTTGCTTCCTGTGATGTGGCACAAGCACATGATTCAGTGTAGTGGTGTGTTGTTGACCGTGTGGTGCACAGCCATGACTCTGAAGGCGTCTGGCTGTACGTGATGCTGTGGTTCAGACCCTCAGAGACACACCGAGGGCCGCAGCAGGTTGATCAGCTCACTTCACATGCTTCAGTGAAGCCTGAGTCATGGGTGATGATTGGTGGATCAATCGGTGCATCATTGATGACAATTTTCCTTTTTATGGTGGGCATGTGAATGAACTTCCACACCCTGTCAACTCACATTATGGACCAGGCTTCTAGAACATGATCACCTTGATTCATCAATCAACTGATTGATTCATCATGTCCATTTAGAATACAAGGGAAAGGAAAAAGAAAAAGTGTAATTCATGTAATGCGTTGAATTAAAGATGCGATCACCAGTATGTGTCTGTGTAGAAATATTGACTAAACAACAATCTGAAAAATACAACCTGCCTTGCCCTAACGTGATAGGTTTAAAAATGCCCCAAATGGATATTACATTAAACTCACTGTCTGGAATTTTGTCATGCCAACTCTACCATAGTGGACTAGTTAAGGCGTATTCAAAGTGATCCTTTGATAAGTGTCAAAGGAACGCGGTGACAAAAGGTGCCTACAAAATGGTGACCTGAGAGGAGTGCTGGAGGTTTGTTGGTGTGTTCTGATGTGCAAGCTGTTCATACTACTGTGGTGTGAAGAAAGCATTTTGCTTGGAGGAATGTAGATCTTCAGGCTAGGGTTGTGTACCATTCCCATTTGACCCGGTAACTGTCGGTACCACCCAGCCACTACCTTTTTTTTCCCGCTACTTTACTCTCGGTACTCATAAAAATGTAATTTAGTAAATGTCAACATTATTTATTGAGAACATTTCACACACAAAGTAAAGCCCCTCCCTACCTTTCTCTCCCTCCCAAACCTGTCCCTACAACCTCCAGCCAGTCTGCATAGTGTTGCTCATCCTTCAGGAGATCTAGGAGTCCTCTCAGGGAGTGACTGGAGGAGCAGGGTGTTCTTAACCAGGGTGAAGGGTGTCACCGCTGGGCTCAGTGTGACTCCAGGTTGACCCTGTGACTGGGAGACCTGTCCTGGTGCTCAGTGTGACTACAGGTTGACCCTGTGACTGGGAGACCTGTCCTGGTGCTCAGTGTGACTACAGGTTGACCCTGTGACTGGGAGACCTGTCCTGGTGCTCAGTGTGACTCCAGGTCCTGTGACTGGGAGACCTGTCCTGGTGCTCAGTGTGACTCCAGGGCAGGTCCTGTGACTGGGAGACCTGTCCTGGGGCTCAGTGTGACTCCAGGTTGACCCTGTGACTGGGAGACCTGTCCTGGTGCTCAGTGTGACTCCAGGTTGACCCTGTGACTGGGAGACCTGTCCTGGTGCTCAGTGTGACTCCAGGTTGACCCTGTGACTGGGAGACCTGTCCTGGTGCTCAGTGTGACTCCAGGTTGACCCTGTGACTGGGAGACCTGTCCTGGTGCTCAGTGTGACTCCAGGTTGACCCTGTGACTGGGAGACCTGTCCTGGTGCTCAGTGTGACTCCAGGTTGACCCTGTGACTGGGAGACCTGTCCTGGTGCTCAGTGTGACTCCAGGTTGACCCTGTGACTGGGAGACCTGTCCTGGTGCTCAGTGTGACTCCAGGTTGACCCTGTGACTGGGAGACCTGTCATGACAGCAAGAATGTAAACAACACTACTGGCAAGCTGATTGCTGATGCCAACAACAATGATATTATATTTGTAATGAAAGTGAACATTCTTCTTAAGTTGAATGTCATTCACTGTCCCATAATGTAATATTTCCTGTTGTATGCAATTCACGCACTATTGCCCCAAAATGCTAAGCTAACGTCAACAACAAAATGTGCCAACAACAATCCATTCCCCCAGTTGACGACCTGCGTGCTGCTGGGCGGGTTGACCGTCACACCCGGGGAAGCAGCAGCAACATAGCAGGGCTAACGTGGTGATGCTAGCGGTCACATGCACTGTAGCATCTCTCACCCACCAGATGCACTGCCAGCCGCTGGGTGGCCACTCACACTGCAGCGGCTGGTCGAACCTGACCGGGTACTGGGTGGTACCCGGGTGGTTGGGCTGTACCATTAGAGGCTCCTTCACCACGGTGCTGATGTTGTGTGTGCAGGTGATCCAGTGGTGCACCCACCACAAGGACGACCCCCCTCCCCCAGAGGACGATGAGAACAAGGAGAAGAGAACCGACGACATCCCGGTGTGGGACCAGGAGTTCCTCAAAGTGGACCAAGGAACCTTGTTTGAGCTCATCCTGGTGAGAGGTCGCCCAGCACCGCTCTGTCCACGGGCCTTCGGAGCCTCCACTCAGTAGACAAGATGCTACTAGTCATGTGTGTCCACCTGCCATCCACACTATGGCTGGCAGGTCATGGAAAGACTTGTAAAACATGGCGTGAGGCCAAATGGGTGTGGTCTGTTTTCCAAATGTTAAGTGTTGTTAATGTGAACAGAAGAAACCGTTTGCATTCAGCGTTTCAGGTGTAGCTGTCTTTGTTTCTGTCAACTAGTTAGCACTGAGGGCTGAATTACGCGCTGTAGCTGTAGCTGTGGCTGTAGCTGTGAGTGTAGCTGTAGCTGTGACTGTAGCTGTAGCTGTAGCTGTGGCTGTGGCTGTGGCTGTGGCTGTGGCTGTGGCTGTAGCTGTAGCTGTAGCTGTGGCTGTGGCTGTGGCTGTGGCTGTGGCTGTGGCTGTAGCTGTAGCTGTAGCTGTGGCTGTGGCTGTGGCTGTGGCTGTAGCTGTAGCTGTGGATGTGGCTGTAGCTGTGGCTGTGGCTGTGGCTGTAGCTGTAGCCTACTCCCTGCTATATGAGCCATGTAGGAGCAGTCCCGAGCACTTGGTAGCGACAGTGACATGCATGTGGACCCACTGGGCGAGGTGTTCTTGTGAAGGGTGGGGCCGTACAGCCGGGGCTCTTCAGCTGTTAACATTCTCTGTTGTCACCGGAGAGACACTCAGATCTTTCACCTAACTGTCTCTGCATTATCAGAAGCTGCCACACTCATAGATTTAGAAAATAAATGAGGGGTGGCTGCTCTAACTGCACAGCTCTTATTTCTGTTTATGGTTGGCCTTTTTCCTCCTCCAACTCTATAGTCACACTAAGTGGATGGTAGTAGGTAGACTCAGCACAGCTCTGGGATGGATGGGATGTCCTCACTCATGCAGCAAAGGTGCAGTAGACTGAGTGAAGTTGGATGAAGACTCTATGTTGACTGGTCGTTTTGATGTTAGTTGTCCAACCAGGAATACTGCAAGGTTTCACACAGAAGGTTTTCTTTATTAGTTGCTTCTTTCACAGCCAGTGGAGACTTTTCATTTGATTTTTGTTGACTTTCAGTCTCAAAATTTTGTATGTCATGTATTCTTAGAATGCATGTCTTATCGATACGGTTCTCCTGGCCTTCAACTGCCAATGGACACCAATCAGAATTTCTGTCACTTTGAAAAAGGCCAGGTGCCATTCTGGGTCAGCTTTTTAGTCAGAAGAATCTAAAGAAACTATTCTCACCGAGCAAATCATGACGCTGTGGGCCGGCACAACCGTGGTGTTTCTATTGGGTTCATAACCTCTCCATGAACACAAACTGTTATGGTCCTGTTCCCATCAAGTTTGTTTCTAAAACTGCTACTTGCATTGCCATATAGGTTGGGCTGTTGCCTGTTTTATGATGTTTCTTATTGATTGGTTGAACTGAATTTATTCAAAAGTCATAGTGATATGATCACCCAATCTCTGCTCCAAAATATATTAAGACATCTATTCTGACTTGATATTTTATTGATTATTTTGAACACTATTATTAGTGTTCAAGTATTGTTTGAACATTGTCAGCAAACGAATGAATGTCCTCCTCTATCTCTCATGTATTGCATCTTTCTTCTTCTTAAGGCTGCTAACTATTTGGACATCAAAGGCCTCCTAGATGTCACCTGTAAGACAGTCGCCAACATGATCAAAGGCAAAACCCCCGAGGAAATCAGGAAGACCTTCAACATCAAGAATGACTTCACAGAAGAGGAAGAAGCCCAGGTAAAAGTAGCACACTGTTGACCAGGTCCTCCAGCGTGTTTCCTGCGGACCCTTGAAAGTGAAGTGCTTGTATGCTAGGAGCAGGAAGGCCACATTACAAACCTGCCTCTCTGCTTCAGAATGCAAGTCCCAGTTAACGGTCTCTCTCTTGTCCTCAGGTACGCAAAGAAAACCAGTGGTGTGAAGAGAAGTAAGAACAGAGGGAGCACTACCACACTGAAACTAAACGGCTTGTTCAAGTTATCTGGTTGCACTGGCGTTGTTCATACTTGTTAATATTTACACTTAGTAAATTTAGTGTCCTCTGAGGCATTCCCCTCTTCCTCACCCTTCCTCATCCCCTTTCCCATAGCATGAACATTTTAACTTCCTTGTGTGGTGCAAATTAATTTAATTTAAAAGATGACAGCTTTTGTGTTTGCCCTCTTCTGAATTTTGCACCATGTTTTGCCTCTCTGTGTATTCCTATAAAATCCACTGTTTGGTTTCATCTTGTCGTTAACCTATTCAGATGTAGTAATTTTTTTTACTGGACATGTTGCGTTTTCACTGATGAAATAAAATGGTTAATTGATGGACAGAAATGGAAGGTTCAATTAGTTTGTTTACCCCTCCCCCCCCCCCCCCCTTTTTTTTTTGCGTGTGCACGATTCAGGCTTGTATCAGCATGGATGAGCATTTGAGGCAAATGTTCAGGGTTTTGAGTTGGAGGAGATGTTTGTGGATAGTGTCCTGTGGACTAGTGCTTATTGGAAAGCAAAATGCGTATAGTGTGACATTTGGTATTTCTCATTCCTATTCTTACTGTGTTGAGTTGGGAATTTCTGATCCACGGTTGTGTTTAGATTTTCAACCATGTAATAAAATATATTAAACAACTGGCATGTGTCATTTAGGATGGATCTGACAAAGTAGGCATTGTGTGCAATCCCAAACAACTTTATTAACGTTTTGTGTTTGGCTGATTGTACCCCACACCCTGAAATATTTAAAGCTTTAGTTTATTATCTACAGCTAGGCCATTTCCTTTTCTCATTCTCAGTATTTTGGAATAATTTGAACGTATTTTCCTATGATGACACACAAATCGACAACACTTATTTTTAATACATCAACCAAAAAGTATTACATAAGAGGCAGTATCTTTCAATATATGGGGCATCACAACAGCGTTAGCTGGGCTGCGCGGCTTGGCGAAAAGAAAGGCAGTAATTGGGACAACTGGCTCCCCCTGGTGGAATAAAAGGAGCGCAGTCTTGCTGTATAAATTATAACGAGTTTGATGTTGCAAGCAGAACAGTAAATTAAAGCTTTGACTTTTCTGTACATGTATATTTGCCACACCATCGTTGGAACATGCACAATTTGAGAGATAACATAATACTTGTTCAAATGCTGCTTCAGTGGCACAGTACAACTTAATGTAAACCTGCACAACAGGAGTTTCTTCTTGAAACAAACACACAACATGAATGTATTGCTTTGAGAAATGGTGTAAACTAAAACTAAAACATTTTTTTTTATTTTACAATTTTATACATAAAACATATAAAAGTTTTATAATAGATAGGGAACTCCAACATTTATATAAAAAAACAACTTTACAACACAAAATAGTACCAATTTGGTGTTAAGATTAGTTTACAGAGCTGCAGGATGTTCAGTCATAAGGAGAAGCCAAAATACAGTTTTCACACAGCAATAATAAAACATCAATGTGAAGTTAAAAAATACCATTTACCTTTCCCTAAATGGTTGCTATATTAAGATACTGGCAGTCTGGAAGTGCCTTGAGCGATTTAAAATACAAACAAATGGAGGGAGTGAAAATCCACAGCCATGTTTTAATGAGCATCTGAAACCTCTTGACCTTGACAAACTGCCACGGGATTTCATATAATATGTTAAAACCGGCCAAGGCGACACTTAAATACACATACAAGAATTTCAGGACGGTACGTGTGAGAGAAGAGAAGTCAAGGTGTGTTGGAATGGAAACAACTGATTGTCATGATGGGCCAGGAGGCTGCTACTGTGTTGTTGTTGTTGACTGTTCTTAGCAAATGTCTGCAGGACGGGGGAGACCTTGGGTCAACTTCACAGAGTGGTGGTGGAGGCTCTACATTAAAGTGGAATAAGCTCTTTCTTTGGTTCATTAGAACCACAGTCTCGTGGTGGGGAACCCCCCCCCCCCAGCGATACTGGCCCAGATGTAGTGCCAGGCCCCAGGGCACCGCGGCAGGCTGGGTGACTTTGCGTACAGAGTTGACAGATGTAATGGAGCTCAAGCAGTAGTGTGAGGGGGGTGAGGGAGGTGGTGGGGGAGATGAGGGAGGAGAGACCAGGGCCTGTTGGGGGGTCACATCTCACATCTGAGACTCGTCAACGCTCGAGAGACAGTCCGGTTGCCTTGGCGACGGGCGGCGGGGGGGCGTGGCCGTGGGGGGGCGGGCGGGGGCGCTTGGCGGGGGCCGGCGGCGTGCGAGCGAGGCGGGCGGGGGGGTCCGACAGGGCGGGCAGCGAGGGGGGGAGGGGCGGGAGCGGGCCGGGGGGCGGGCGGGGGGGCGGGCGGGGGAGGAGAAGGGCGAGGGGGAGGCGGACAGGGGGGGAGGAGAGTCTACAGCGCTTCCATCTGAGGAAGCGGGGCTGGGGCAGCCTCCTCCTTGAAGGTAGCGAATGCACTTCTTCTTCCTCCTAGGAACAGTCAAGAGAGTTATCTGTGAATAGATGCACGTAAGAGGGGTCACCAAGGGGCTGCTGTAGAGTACACACACACAGTATACACACACACACAAACACACACACACAGTATACACACACACACACACAGTATACACACACACACACACACACACACACACACACACACACACACACACACACACACAGTATACACACACACACACACACACACACACACACAGTATACACACACACACAAACACACACACACAGTATACACACACACACACAGTATACACACACACACACACAGTATACACACACACACACACACACACACAGTATACACACCCACACACACACACACACACAGTATACACACACACACACACACACACACACACACACAGTATACACACACACACACAGTATACACACAAACACACACACACACACCACACACACACACACACAGTATACACACACACACACACACAGTATACACACAAACACACACACACAGTATACACACACACACACACACAGTATACACACACACACACACACAGTATACACACACACACACACACAGTATACACACACACACACACAGTATACACACACACACACACACACACAGTATACACACACACACACACACACACACAGTATACACACATACACACAGTATACATACACACACACACACACACACAGTATACACACACACAACACAGTACACACACACACACACACACACACACACACAGTATACACACAAACACACAGTATACACACACACACACACACAGTATACACACACACACAGTACACACACACACACAGTATACACACAAACACACAGTATACACACACAGTATACACACACACACACACACAGTATACACATGCACACACACACACAGTATACACACACACACACACAGACACACACACAGTACACACACACACAGTACAAACACAGTATACACACAGTATACACACAGTACACACAGTATACACACACACACAGTACACACAGTATACACACACAGTACACACAGTATACACACAGTATACACACTGTATACACACAGTACACACACAGTACACACACAGTACACACAGTATACACACACAGTATACACACACACACACACAGTATACACACAGTACACACAGTATACACATACCTAACACTACAGGTTTAACAGTGGACAACAGATTGAGTGCTTTTGGTATATTGAACAAATATAAAGGAATAAGACTTGTACTACGTATTAATTTAACAAAGTTTCTTGATAGGTGGGCTTGTACAAGCCTTTATGTGCATTATGTGATACTACCCATGTGGTCATTGATGGCTTGAAAAGGAATGTTACAATGAAAACTGAAATGAAAGCTGAATGAAGACACTTCATGTTGTCATGTTCCACTGGGCCGTATGTGGTCCGTGTCACGCAGCCTGACATGAGAGTCACACAGCGGCCCTACAACACGCTAGGCTTTCTGCACACGGAGAAAGCAGCGATGAGTATCAAAGCAAGTGAGCAAGACCTCATTATGGATACCAG
>JAXIVH010001693.1:0-17321 GCA_036785325.1 Urophycis tenuis
TTATGGGCAGGGCGAGCGAGAGAGAGAGAGAGAGAGAGAGAGAGAGAGAGAGAGAGAGAGAGAGGAGGGGAGGGGGACAGAGCAAGAAATAGAGATAGCAAAACAGACAGAGAGAGAGAGGAGAGAGCATGCCAGGGAAAGAGAGTGAGCAAGACAAGATAGATATTGGGATGAGAGAAGGGTAGACAATGAGACCTCCTCAATAGACCTTCACCCTCTCTGCTTCTCTCCTCCTGCCACTCGTCAACCCCCCCCCCCCCCCCCGCCCCGCCTCCTCTAATTTTCTAATTTGATATTCATGACACATTAATGACAAGGATAGAGCCATAACTCCTACTACCTCTCTGAGCCTGTCTTCAAACAGACCCTTCCTAAGTGTAGAGAGCAGAGAAGTATTCTCTCTCTCTCTCTCTCTCTCTCTCTCTCTCTCTCTCTCTCTCTCTCTCTCTCTCTCTCTCTCTCTCTCTCTTTCTCTCTCTCTCTCGCTCTCTCTCTCTCTCTCTCTCTCTCTCTCTGTGTCTGTGTGGCTGACGCCAACCATCCAGCGCGTGCTGCCCGTGCCAGTGAGCAAGGCAGCAGGCAGGCATCTGCCGCCGTGCCGTCAACAGCCAGCAGGAGGAGATGGATGGATGGAGGGGAGGCAGCGACGGTTTATCCCCCGGGGAAACACTCGCTTTTTTTTTTTTACGGCCCGTCTCCGGCTGAAAGTCTAGACGAGGCGAAACGGTCGTATAAATTAACAAACATTCCGGGATGCCGGACGTGAGCGCGGCTGATTTAGTCGTCCCGAGCGCGGCCCGTTTTCCACGCCGTTGCGTAATTCGCCGCCGCACAAAAAAAAAAAAAAAAAAAAACGACACGGCGCCGCGCGGCGGCCATGATGAAAGTGCATTTTAATTAAAACATTAGCAGTGAATCACCGACAATGCAACCCTCTATAATGAAAACCTATGGACGCTCATTAATGTAAATGAGCGGCTGGCGCCGAGGTAAATCACTCGTCTGAGCAGGGCGCGCGTGTCGCTCTATGGTGAATAATGGCGCCGTATTACCCCGGCAGATAATCGATGAGATTCATTCCGGGCAGAAGGTCCCGTTTTTGCGGTGAAAGTTTAATGTTTCTCGCCGACGAATGAATATGTGAGAACGGGAAGATAATTTCATGGTATATTACTGCATTATTTAGAATAAACAATGTAATAAGCAAACGGCACGGCTTGGGAAGTACAATGCAGCGCGGCAATGTGAAGCAGCAGCGTGGCACAGAAAAAAAAAGTCAGTATTCCATAAATCAAAGGTAATAAGTTACCCTTTTAGACCCTTTTTTTTCGTGCATGATACCAACACTTGTCCCCATTTCTGTTCGCCATAATGATTCGACCTGTGAAGCCAAGTGTCAACAGAATCCGTGAACACAGCCCCGGTGCGGTGGTCAAGCCCTTGTCTGATAGGGAGGCGCTGAACCCAGGGAGGTGCAGCGCTCCATGGAGCAGAGCGTGTTGTGTTCTACAGCAGGACACACGTGGAGATAACGACAGCAGGTTTATGTGTGTTGTGATGGGAGGTGTGTGTGTGTGTGTGGGGGGGGGGGTTATATCTGTGATAGTTCACAAACGGTCCCTTTGTTGAGGTCAATGTGAGGTCCAGGCTGTATGCAAGAGCCACTTGGACATACACAGGTGCACACACAGAGACACACACACACACACAGGCGCGCATGCACACACACACTTATGCACATGCACAAACACACACACACACAGACACACAGGCACTCACGCACACGCACACACACACACACGCACGCGCGCGCACACACACACACACGCATACATGCGCGCACACACACACGCACACATAAGCACACACAAAGTCCATCTGACAGACAGATGGACAGACAGGCACAGACGAGCATGCAAAGAAAACACAGGCATACAGTACAGCCATACAAGAAGGTACAATAACGCGATACAATAACAGACACACAGATGCACACGCAGAACACACAGACACTCGCACACATGAACAAACAGGCACATGCAAACAAACACAGGCACGGAGGCGTATACACACTCATGCACACACGCACACACACACACACACACACACATACACACAGACACACACACATACACATTTACATTTACATCTAGGGCATTAAGACAGACAGACAGACAGACAGACAGACAGACGTACTTTAATAATCCCTGAGGGAAATTGCATTCGTTACAATACAATACTCCAGTGCAAAAGGAAGAAGAGACAGACACTCTACGTAAAGTAAAGTGTTAGAATATAAATATATAAAATAAAATAAAAAATAAAAATAAAAACCTATGTAAAATAAACCTATGTAAAATATAAACCTATGTAAGCAATATACAAAATATACAAACAAAGAAATATACATAAATGTACATACAACCAGGCATACACTGAGAGGTGATAGCATACGCAAGGATGTAGCATGACAGAATCTATGTTGGAAAAGACCAGTTGTGCAAAGAGATGACCAGTTATGCAGTGAAATTAAAAGAAATGACCAGTTATGCAATATGAATGAATAACCTGTTGTGCAGCAGAAACTATGATGAAAGTGACAGATTGTATAGTTTGATGACCACAGGCAGGAATGATTTCCTATGTCGCTCTGTGGTGCATCTCGGTGAGAGGAGTCTTCTGCTGAAGGAACTCCTCCGCTGAGCCAGGGTGGAAAAGAGAGGGTGAGAGGCATTGTCCATGATAGTCCGTAGCCTGGACAGCATCCTCCTATCTGCCACGGTAGTTAGAGTGTCCAATTCCTCACCCACTACATCACCAGCCCTCTTGATGAGTCTATTAAGTCTATTGGTGTCCGCAACCCTCATCCCACTGCCCCAGCATGTGACAGCAAAGAAGATTGCACTGGCAACAACCGACTCATAGAACATCCTCAGCATTGTCCTGCAGATGTTGAAGGACCTTAGCCTCCTCAGAAAAAAGAGTCGGCTTTGGCCCTTCTTGTAGACGGCCTCTGTGTTCCTGGTCCAGTCCAACTTGTTGTTGAAGTACACCCCCAGGTACTTGTACTCCTCAACAGTATCGACTGGAACCCCCTGGATGAACACAGGGCCCACCGGTGTTTTGACCCTCCTTAGGTCCACAATGAGCTCCTTTGTCTTTGTAGCATTGAGCTGTAGATGGTTCAGCTCACACCAAGAGACAAAGTTGCCCACAACAGTCCTATACTCACCCTCATCACCCCCTTCAATACAGCCAACTATTGCTGAGTCATCAGAAAACTTCTGAAGGTGGCAGGACTCAGTGCAGTAGCTGAAGTCTGAGGTGTAGAGGGTGAAGAGAAAGGGAGACAGGACCGTCCCTTGTGGGGCCCCAGTGTTGCTGACCACCCTGTCAGACACACAATTCTGTAGACGTACAAACTGTGGTCTGCCCATCAGGTAGTCAACAATCCAGGACACCAAGGGAGCATCAACCTGCATCGCCGCCATCTTCTCACCTAGGAGACCAGGCCGTAAGGTGTTGAAAGCACTGGAGAAGTCAAAGAACATGACTCTCACAGTGCTCGCCGGCTTGTCCAGATGAGAGTAGACTTTGTTCAGCAGGTAGATGATGCAGTCCTCGACTCCCAGGCTGGGCTGGTAGGCGAACTGCAGCTGGTCCGAGAAGGGTCTGACCATTGGCCTAAGCTGGTCCAGAACGAGCCTCTCCAGGGTCTAAGCAGATGCTTTTATCCAAAGCGACTTACAAAGAGTACATTCGTCATAATAAGGTGAAACATTTCATTGCTGCTAATACAGTAATACAATACAGTAATACAAGTAATACAGTAAGAAAGTCACCAGAACAAGTTTCAAGCATTTCAATTGCTAGGTTAACCATTGCTAGTACACAACATCTCTGACTAAGTGCCAAGTTATACACACACACACACACACACACACACACACACACACACACACACACTCATCCGGAGTGGCCGCACTATTCATTATTCATAAAAGCCCACATTAAATTAAGCTTCAGAGATTTTTTATTTTTTTTCAAAATTGTGTATATTTCCTGCTAATGGCCCTCATTGTTGTGCGGCCAGGAGACTTCACACAACCTGGCTAATCTGTTCTCCTGAGTGGCCTCCATCCTATACTGCGCCACCATCACTCCATCAACACCAGCCCCGGGTTAACCTTTAGGTCTGGTCCACCACAACAACAACGCTGGCATCATGTAAATGCATCATCTAGACTCCATTGAGCGGGAATCGTGCGTATTGAAGAGCTGCTCTGCTCTGCGCCGTCTCCCTCTTAAGAGAGAGAACAGCGGAGCTTTCCCGAGAGGAGGTCTGAACGCTCGGAGAGGGGTCAACTTGTCAACGACTGTTTAGTGGAAAGTAATGGCGATGGAAATCCCTGACGGCGCCAACAGAGTCCTATGTGTTTGATTGGGTGAATTACTTTGAAGGAGCTTTGCGATGTGCTGACTGAACATGTGGTGGGATACACCAAGTACACACACAGTAATGCGTGTGTACACACGGTCACAGCATACACACTATACAGAATGTTTGAATTTGAAATGTATTTGAGAAAATAACAAGGAAATGTTATTTCATGCAGGCTGTTGATGCAATAATACTCATAGTAAACACAACAAACAATAGCATGTGTGAAATTGTGCGAAACAAGAAATTCACGTGCATCCCGCCTCTGAAACCACTCTCTGCTCTCTGTGTGTCATCTGTCGTGCGTTGTAATGGAAGTTCCCGGTCGAACCTCAGCTCATGGAACTGAGACTAGCAAAGCTAAGGGCGGGGCCGCGGCGTGCCTCGCGTGGCGCTCACTGACAAACCAGGGCAGCGCTGGTCGATTGGAGCAGGCGGGCGGAGGGCTCTCTCCCTGGGGGGGTGAGGCGGGCGCGTGTACCTCTGTTCCGGTTCCCCCCGTCTCACCTCTTCACCGTCACCCTCCATGGCCAGATAACAACCCCCCCCCCCCCCCTTGACTTTGCAAAGAAAGGACGCTCCGGGTTCCAGCGGCGAGAAACCGTAACCGTCCTCTGGAGATCAATGAGGAGATCGATGACTCTGGAAACGTGATTTTTGATCAATGAAATAAAGTATGGATGTAGGGAGAGAAAAGATGGAAAACAGACTGTGTGTGTGTGTGTGTGTGTGTGTGTGTGTGTGTGTGTGTGTGTGTGTGTGTGCGTGCGTGCGTGCGTGTGTGTGCGTGTGTGTGTGTGTGTGTGTGGAGCAGCCATGTGGTCCGATGAGAAGGTGAGGACTGACATACTTTCAGAATGTACGCAGATGCACACGCGCACCCACACACACGCACGTGCATGCACGCACACTCACACACTCGCCGATAATTACACACACACACACACAGACAGGTGACATGAAAGCCTCAGCAGCTGGTGGCCTCCCTCTGCCAGAGACATACAGCCAGACCTTAATTAAGCAGGAGAGACCGTGCTTCTCCCAGCCCACCTGAGTGCTCCGTACACAGGGACCGCTGCAGGGAGCACCCCTGGGGCTCTGGAGCTCCTCCACGGGCACATGCATCCCTAGACAGACAGACACACACACACACACACACACATACACACACACACACACACACACACACACACACACACACACACACACACACACACATACACACACACACACACACACACACACACATACACACACACACACACATACACATAGACACACACACACACACACACACACACACACACACACACACACACACATACACACACACACACACACACACACACACACATACACACACACACACATACACATAGACACACACACACACACACACACACACACACACACACACACACACACACACATACACACACACACACACATACACATAGACACACACACACACACACACACACACACACACACACACGCACAGACACACACACACACACACACACACACACACACATACACACACACACTTACACACATAGACACACACATGCGCATAATTGATATGGCCACAAGAAGATTATCATTTTCATCTCTGTTTGATGATTACCACCTCACAGAAATGCTGTATGTGTTAGCCTGCTGGAAAATGTTTTGTGCTTGGTTTTGGAGATCAATGCGTTCAGTTCATCATTCAGACTTCAGATTTGCATGATTAATAATGCTAGAAAATGGACCGATAGCTTAATGTCAAGAGCTAGAGCTTCACAATGAAATGGTTAAAAACGTTATTTAAATCTAAATACGTATTGAAACCTTTCTATATAAAAAAAGCTGAGTAGATACATATAGAAATATATATAAATGATATATACTGTATATATATATATATATATATATATATATATATATATATATATATATATATATATATATATATATATATATATATATATATATAGATAAATCTGTTTTCAGCCAGCGTGACTGAAATAATGACCCATCCACTCCTGTGATGTTACTGAGTTACCGCCTGGGCGAGTCCCGTCTGATCCACACCTGCTCCACTCTGGTGACAGCTGACCCCACTCCCCTCCAATCAGGCCCCGCAAAGCAGACCAAACCAATCGATGCCCGCTTGTCCGTCAGCCTGGACGCGGCGGGTCCCGGCGGCCCCGTGATTCTGCATCCCCCGGATTGGTTAACGGTCTCCGTAGCGACGGTAGGGCCGCGAGCAAATGGCCGGCGCCGGAGACCTGCGGGCGATGTGATGAAAGATGGCGGGTGGCCAGGTTGAAGTCAAGCGCTCTGCGTGTGGCGTGTGCCCGCGTAAACACTCCTGATGTTGTGGAGGGAAACATTACAGGATGGGGAAAATTATTCAACTTCAAATAAGAATAATTATTTAAAAGCAAAACACACACATTCCACCTCATTAGCAAAGCTGTTGGGACCAGATTTTTCTGAAATCTGTTTTGGAGCCCTTGCAACTAACTAGTCTCTTTATAACTGCCAATTACTATTAGAGTGAATCTCGTCCAAGCTAGTTATCCCGTCCTGGATCAAAGGCTCTCCACAGCGCCGGGGGCTGCTGGGAGTTTCCTGATTGATGGAACTTGATAAAACTTTACAAAACAAGCGGGCGGCTCCCCGACCGGCCCGGCCCAGGGGGACACCAGCGAGGGTCCGCCAGCCTTCCCGCATGCGTGAAGTTTGAAAACAAACAGCAATTAGTTCTGCCGGACTGTAATCCCCGGGGGGCCCCTGGGGGCCTCGCTGAGGAACCTCCACATTAGTGTTCATGTCACTCGTCACTTCATCACAATTATAAATCTCTGTCCCACTGAGAACAGAAGGGCGATATTGTACAATAGGCCTTGCGTTAAAAAAAAAAAAGAAAGCAGAAAGGTAGCATTTTGAGCAATTACCGTACTCATAAGGAAAGAAAAGGGAACTTTAAACAAAGCAGAGGTACCGACTGGTGTTCTCAAACGTGTTACACATTTCACATTTCTGATTCCTATATATATATATATATATATATATATATACGGCCCAAACCCGAAACTTAAGAGGCAGGGCGAAGCACGGCAGGGCACACAATAACCCCACTGAGTCGTGCCGAGCAAATGTTTGCGTAGGCAGGACGCAAATCCGGAGCGAAACCTCTCCCAGGTGACGTGACCTTTCGCATTAAAAAACGCCGTCATTCACATTCCGCAGTGAAATGTCACCAAATGCCACACTAAGGCCTCAGCATTTGAGCTTGCCAAGTAACGGCCAAAGATGTACAACGCTATAAATACGACGAGGCCGGTAGTGACCGTCAAAGAATGTTCCGGATTCTCCTTGTTGACCTTCTGAAGAAATCCCCCCTTTTTTGTGCAGGTGCAAAACAAATATGTTATTAGTGCACGGGGCAAACGCACCGAGCACTGGCCCTACAGCAAAGCTGTGGAGCCAGTGCTCGGGGCAAAGCCCCGAGCACTATTGTTATACTGTGGATTTTTTCTTATTATTATTCCTCTTCCTCGCGTTTTTTGATGCGTATCTAGTCCTACAACTCGAAGAGTTGTAGGACAAATGATATATCAAAATGTGCGTCTTCATCGGGATCGGTGTGCTTCAATACAAATTTAAAAAATATTAATTTTTCATGAAGTTATTTGCAAAAAACTGTGAATATTTTCCCATAGAGAATGCATGGGAGGAGGTCAAAAAATACATACTTTTACTGCTGTCTGCTGCTCCTGCATACTTTGACCTAGAGACTCCATTTCAACTTTAAACAGTAGACACAAGTCTTGTGTACTTGATCTATATTTCCATGTTTTGATAGATCATATACTTTTTGATCAATCACTGTTCAATGACCATGATCATTTTTGGAGAAATGATGAGATTACAATGGGTGTGTATTGCATGCCCTTATTAGGGTTACAGTGTAGCTAGAGTGGAGAGAGCTCCAGAAAAATAAAAAAAATAAATCTCTTTCCAAGCTGCTCCTGGCCACAGTTTACAATGTACACACATGATTTTTTCCAACTTTGTAGACATACGTGTTCTGTCTCTCACAATGTGTTTAAAAAATCGGAGAGATTTACAGAATTCGAATTAGCAGCCTCTAAGTGCGGCCAGTCGCTGTCTTCTCCTCATTGACTCCAATACAAATATTTTCAGAGAAAAGCAGAACGGACCCCTGTTTTAAACTTGCGAGTGTCTCCGAAATATTTACTCTAGAAACATTTTAGAAACACCAAATCGTTCGGGAAGTCCTAACGGCGATGATGGTCTTGCTGTTTTTCTGGTAGGAGCTACCGTTTTGTCAGAATAAGCCCAAATGTGAGACCAGTGCCGAGGCAGAAAATGGCTGTTTTCCTCTATTCCTCTCCTCCTCGTCTCTGTCGTCATCGCGCGCGTGTGTGGGTCTAACTGTCAATTTAAATAATAACATTGTATCGATCGCGCGCAGCACCTGTACACACACACACACACACACACACACACACACACACACACACACCGCTGCTGCTGGGAGAACTGGTTGTAGACGCGATGTCCTGGCTATGATCACGCACAGAGCTCTAATACTTTTCATTGGATAATGTGATTCAGATAGGTGGCCCTGTCTACCTGCTGAATGTAACCGCTGTGAAACAATCGGGAAATAACGATTCATTTCGCTGATTAACGGCTTTATCGAGACCGGCGCTCGCTCTCTGTTATTGTACGTCTATCTACCAAAGTGCTCTATCTCTCTCCGTCTCTCTCTCGTCATCGGACACAAATCAAATTAAATGTGAATGTAAAGTAATCCTAACACTAACCCTAACCTCAACGTCTCTGTAGACATTGCGCGTGCTTGCGTGTGTGGGTGCTTGCAAAACTGTCATTTTAATTCATAACATTGAGTGACACACACACACACACACACACACACACACACACACACACACACACACACACACACACACACACGTCCCGACCGCAGCAGTTGATCAGTGATGGGCAGTGAGATCTGTCTGTCTTGTCGTTGATAAATAAACTGTGAGATATCGGGTCTCCGTTGCCATGGTTACCATCTAGCGTCTCTCTCGTCATCGGACACAAATCAAATTAAATGTTGTTTCTATTTTGTGTAAATTAGGTTAATGCTTTTGTGTTTTCTTGTATTATCAGTTCAAGTTGTTGTACTTGCCTGAGGAAATCGTGGATAGTAGCGTGTTTTGTAACGTGTTGGGGGAGTGTTTCCCAGAATGCATTGCGACATTCTGGCATTCTGTTTCATTACATGTTATTGCTATTAGATAGGGTTTGGAGGCGAATGTTCAGGACATGTTGGGTTCCTTACATTTCACTGTTTCATGACGTTCAGTTTGTTGACTGCTGTTTTTGGGATCAGCACCATTACTCAAACGGCTGTGACTCTGATATGGGTTCACACTTCGGTAGCGTCACCCGTGCACTATCAAAATTTCCCTCGAGGGAATTTTTGTTTGTATTCTTATTGTGTGCTGTTTTGCAGACGCTTTAAACCAAAGCCCTCACGGGGCCTGCAGTCATTGGGGTAGCAGATAGGACTTCGGGGCACCTTGCGCAAGGATGCCTACAGGTAGACTGCAGACATGGAGGAATGTCTGCAGTCACTTTCAGCCGTGAGTCCAACACCCTTAATCACTGCACCATTCTGCCCCCTTTTTATCAAGTCATTTGTGAATCTATCATTTAGCCAGTCAAATGTTAAAAGTGAAAAAAATATGGGACTGAAAAAAAAAACCTGACACAAAAATGTAAAATTCCATTAAATCAACTTAAAAAGGACGACTGAAACTGAAGATTTCCAACAGAGGAAGTATGAACACAGACCACTCTCCCCAGAGACAAAGCAGAACACTGCAGGCCCCGGGTGTGGGGAACCCTATTGCCATTCAGCTCAGGGTAACTGTTGAGTCTGGAGATTCAAGAGGGTTCACACCCTAAAACCAGACCAAACTCTCAAGTAGTCATGAATAATAAGGTTTTGGTGTAGCGGGTGTTGCTGTGTCACCTCCCGGTCCGACTTGTTGTGAAGCCTTTGGGACAAGCAGCAGGGCTCGTGTGAGAGAGGCTTCAGCACCGCTACGTTACGTTCCACGTGTGTGTTTAGCTGACACTTTTGTCCAAAGCCACTTACAAAAGGTGCACTCGACCATGGAGACACGACCGGGGGAGAGTGTGATGCGAGTACATACACTTCAGCAAATAAGCAAACTGCGTCAAGGGCTACATTATGGAAACAAGAGAGGTTCTGGAGGAGATGTTATTTGGTAATGTGTTTTTCAAGTCAACAACAGCTCGTCAAAAGACTACCTCGATGCTCGTGGGCATCGAGGTAGTCTTTTTGCTTGATATCTCTGGCCACCGCTGTAGCAACACCAGCTACACAGAGGTGAAACCAAATAATGTATCTTCAGCATTTTCACAGTTAACAGTCAGTCGATGCATCATTCTACTTCAGTAAAACTGTTGACAGGAGGAATCATATGCATACACGTGCTTCTGTACCGTACTGTGGATTTAAACCGTAACCTAAAACGTGAATCTAATCACACAGTGTTTAACAGTTCCCCCCATTTCCATTGTTTTTGTGTGTACCTGATGTTGGCTTCCTGCTCAGCCTCTCATGTGTGCATGTGTTGAGGGCCCAGCACTGAATCCAAATCAAAAGTACATCCAACAGTAATTATGAAAAATTACACGGGGTATTATAACAATCTGTGACCAGAGGCACGATCAAAGGCAGGATGATGCCGAACAAGCACGGAACAAAACCAAAGAACAACAAGAAACAAAAAGGGGGGGGGGGGAGAGAGAGAGAGAGAGAGAGAGAGAGAGAGAGAGACAGCCAGACAGCCAGACAGACAGACAGACAGACAGACAGAGAGAGAGAGAGAGACAGACAGACAGACAGACAGAGAGAGAGACAGAGACAGAGAGAGACAGACAGAAAGAGAGATAGAGACAGAGACAGAGACAGAGAGAGAGGGAGAGAGAGGGAGAGAGAGAGAGAGAGAGAGAGAGAGAGAGGGAGATATGCAGAGACATGCAGAGACCAAGAGAGAATTACAGAGGAGAGAGATACACAGATAAAGAGTGAGAGAGAGAGAGAGAGAGAGAGAGAGAGAGAGAGAGAGAGAGAGAGAGAGAGGAGAGAGAGAGAGAGAGAGAGAGAGAGAGAGAGAGACATAAGCGCCGAGTGGTCAAGCGGGTGCAAGTGTTTACGCATAATAACCACCGAGCGCTGCCCCTGGAGACACGAGGCACGCGGCGCAGGAAGACACGGTTGCAGCCATCACAGTCGCTGGGCCTCCCGGGACCCACGGGCGGCTAATGAGCAACATCACGCACCGCGGGGAGCTCACGCCTCCCCAAACAAAAACACACCCAGACGGATGCTCTCATTACAGGCTGTCGTCCTGATGTCCTCCTCCTCTCCCTGGTCCTCCTCCCCCCCCGGTCGTCCTCCCCCCCCCGTGTTCTCCTCCCCCTAGTCCTCCTCCCCCCCTGGTCCTCCTCCCCCTAGTCCTTCCCTCTGGTTTCCCCCCGGTCCTTCTCCCCCCCGGTCCTCCTCCCCCAGTCCTACCCCTCTGGTCTTCCCCCCCCCGTTTCCCCCCAGTCCTCCCCCCCAGTCCTCCCCCCCGGTCCTCCCCCCCGGTCCTCCCCCCGGTCCTCCCCCCAGTCCTCCCCCCCCCCAGTCCTCCTCCCCCAGTCCTCCTCCCCCAGTCCTCCCCCCCGGTCCTCCCCCCGGTCCTCCTCCCCCAGTCCTCCCCCCAGTCCTCCTCCCCTGGTCCTCCCCCCCGGTCCTCCTCCCAGTCCTCTCCCCCCGGTCCTCCTCCCCCCGGTCCTCCTCCCCCCGGTCCTCCCCCCCGTTTCCCCCCAGTCCTCCCCCCAGTCCTCCCCCCCGGTCCTCCTCCCAGTCCTCCTCCCCCGGTCCTCCTCCCCCAGTCCTCCCCCCCGGTCCTCCCCCCGGTCCTCCTTCTCCCAGTCCTCCTCCCAGTCCTCCCCCCCCCAGTCCTCCCCCCCGGTCCTCCCCCTGGTCCTCCCCCCCCAGTCCTCCTCCCCCAGTCCTCCTCGCCCCGGTCCTCCTCCCCCCGGTCCTCCTCCCCCCGGTCCTCCCCCCCGTTTCCCCCCAGTCCTCCCCCCAGTCCTCCCCCCCGGTCCTCCTCCCAGTCCTCTCCCCCCGGTCCTCCTCCCCCCGGTCCTCCTCCCCCCGGTCCTCCCCCCAGTCCTCCCCCCAGTCCTCCCCCCGGTCCTCCTCCTCCCAGTCCTCTCCCCCCGGTCCTCCTCCCCCAGTCCTCCCCCCCGGTCCTCCCCCCGGTCCTCCTTCTCCCAGTCCTCCTCCCAGTCCTCCCCCCCCAGTCCTCCCCCCCGGTCCTCCCCCTGGTCCTCCCCCCCCAGTCCTCCTCCCCCAGTCCTCCTCGCCCCGGTCCTCCTCCCCCAGTCCTCCCCCCGGTCCTCCTCCCCCAGTCCTCCCCCCGGTCCTCCTCCCCCAGTCCTCCCCCCGGTCCTCCTCCCCCAGTCCTCCTCCCCCCGGTCCTCCCCCTGGTCCTCCCCCCCCTCCCCCACCAACCCGGGAAGAAGCCCCGGCACGCTCCTGGTCTCCGCCGCTGTGATTGGACACCAGGGCCGTTTGGGCTGCAAAAAACCCCAAACCATTAAGACGGGGAGCGAAGGGGCGCGGCACCCAGGAGGAGCCACCATCGTCTTCCTCTTCGTCCTGTATTCCCCGGAGCGAGGACGTGCGTGCCGCGCCCCCGGGATTCGTGGAAACGGAACGCCAGAGACTTCCGCGTGACGCAATTCACGATAGATTCACATTCCCCCCCTCTCACTATAAGTGACCCAGGGTGACGTGAACGGGGAGAATGGGTAATATATGCAATAAAATATGTAGTGTGAAGTCCAGGAGGACGTTCAGGAGTCGGAGAGAGAGAGAGAGAGAGAGAGAGAGAGAGAGAGAGAGAGAGAGAGTCGCATGCATGCGACGCACATGACAGCCGTTCTGAGGGTTTGGCCCGAGGAAGACGCACAGCGAGAAAGGGGAAAATAGCCAATTTAAACGTAAAATTGCTTACAGCACAGCGTTGTTACCGCACAGCCGAACCAGACGACAGGACCCCGAAGAGGGAAAACACGTCCATTGTTTGGTTTCCCATAAACTACATGTAGCCTACGGTGAAACGAGAGCTGTGTGTTCCCCCCCCCCTCCACCGCCAGCTGTCAATTATGACAAATAAACCCGCTGTGCTGAGAGATTAGACCTCTAATTTAGACATGAAACGGCATCGATTTTAAAGGCCCGTTAGCTCCTTGCGTGGCTAATGACGTGCATGTGGGCAGGGGCACCAGAAGGCAGACTTCAAAACAAAGCACTAAAAAAAAAAAGAAGGTATAGCGGCGTTAAGGAGCCGCTGGTGAAACACCGGAGCTTCGTCTCCGTCGTCTCCCTCCGCGGCGAGCCGTCGCCCCCGGCCGCCGCGCCGTCGTCATCGCCGCCGCCAGACGCAGGAACCGGTGAGGAGCCAAGCGCACGGTTCCTGCCAAAGGCTCAGAAACGGGGGGGGGGCGCTGCTTGTCATTGTTTTGACAGCGAATTTGCTCGTTATGAGTTAATAACACTTATTATTACTCGTTAGGTTTCAGGGACGGGCGGGCCCCACGGAGGAACACTAAACAAAGCCCCCCCCCCCCCCACCACACGACTGATGAAAATTCAACCCAATGTTCGGCGTGACTGAAAGCCCCCCCCCAGCACGTCACCAGCAGCACGCCGCTCATCACCGGGCGAATGGGAGCGCGGGGAAGTAACGTGATTGATTGATAAAGTAACCAATTAGATTCGCTCCGGCTCCTCGCACCCCAACAGCAACAACAACAACAACAACAACAACAACAACAACAACGGCAGGTCCGGCCCGGCCAGGGATGAAATATTCATGTGGAACAGAGAGGGGTAGCAGCCGCTATGCTTCCAAAGCAGGCCAAACTATGGGGGGTTTTGTTTGGGGGGGGGGGGGGGGCGGGGCAGGGGGCAGGGGGGAGGCAGGCAGGGGGGAGGGAGGGGTGGGCAGGGGGGAAGGAGGGGGGGTTGATCTGGACCGAAAGCTTCTGGGTTCCCGATGTCTGCATTCTACCTGCTGGTGCGGTAGAGAAGCCTGGCGACGCCCAGAGCCCGGCCTCCTCCTCCCAGATGACCAGGCCTCGTTTGGATAAAAGCAGGGAGCGGCCACGGGAACACTTAGCCAGCCGTTGTTATTCATCTGCGTTGCTCAGAAGCGCCATTGTTTGTGCAAAGCGACTTTTGCCTGGCGGTGTCGGTGGCGGCGGCGGCTTTTAGTGGCGGTAAAGACAGATAAGATAAAAGCAGGCTGACGGGCAAGAGACACAGTAAACACAGTGATAATAGCGAGAGAGAAAGAGAGAAAGAGAGAGAAAGAGAGAGAGAGAGCGCAAGAGAATTTTTTGTTTTTTCCCCCGATGGCAGCGAGTGTGAAAACACATTGTGGCCGCAGAAGCTCAATTATGCTTGTTACACGCCAGTGCTGTCGTTGCGTTGAGGAGCAGGATGGAAAAGCCAGTCTGGCCGGCCAGGCAATTATCAGCAGCTGAAACGTCAATAACAAAACAAGCCTGCATTAGTATCTCTAAGTACAGGAGGCCTGAGATGCTAGCTCAGGATGGAAAAAACAATGCTGGTTGTTTGTGCGCGCCATACGCTAATGGATTATGTTAAAAAAGTGTAAGACGAAAACGGATGATTAAATGTTTGCCTTTTGCATGAAACATAGTTAGAGTTAAAAAAAAAAAAAAAACCCTGTATACCGAGGAATAATAATTCAATTAATATTGCATCCTCGCCTTTTAATGTATTCCATTGGATGTATTTTTTTTAGAGGCACCATACAGTTTGACACCACGGAGACATAAAAACTCATAATGGCGTTCCGATGCTTATCGTTTACTTTGGCTTTGCGAAAAAACAAAATGAAACTGAGCGTCTTCTGGCTATCCTGTCCCCCCTTTTAACGTCCTCTAATGGCACCGCGGTCCACTCCCAGAAAGCGTGTTCATTAGTGCACCGCAGTTTGTGGCACTCTCCCTCCCACCAGTTATCTGTAAGAGACTGAGGCGACGAGAGATGCCCCGCAATGCAATCAGACAGTGTAATCAAACACTAATCCGTTGCTGCGAGGCATCCTGAAGGTGCGCACTAACCCACAGGTGAACTGGCGTCCCTTGACGGGCCAATAACATCGTCAGCTTTGGGTTTATCTTTTAATTACAACTCACTCGAGTTCAGGACTTCAGCACACCTCACACGCAGCTCAGGGACCAGTCTGAGGACGCAGCGGCGGCGGCGGCGGCCGGAGGAATTTAATCCCGTGTAAGATTCCCGGCGTTGGGGAGAGAAGAGCTACAGATTCGTGAACTACGGATCTGTAGCAGAGACACTTATAGAGGAAAAAGGACTTTGTCTGTAGCAACAGCCCCCAGACGTGGGACACAAACAACGGCGCCCGTTCGTTTCCGTGGGATTTTAATGGCGTGTGACAGCAGCCGAAATTAAGCCGATGACGCAGACTTTGTTTTGTCCTGAGTGGTTCAATTATGAGTAGGCTATAGGCATATATGATATATATTTTGACACTATACAGCACACATTTCACATCAATTAGCGTGCAAATCTAGTGTTTAGATTTCTACAAATCATCCAATGGTGTCATCACACCACAATTTATACTGTTATATCTTTTTTTGCAGAGAGAATAGGCCTACACTGTACAAAAAACCTGATGTTATAGCAAGCACCGAGCTCACTATTGCACAGGCTGAACGTCACTGTTTTATTATGGCTCAACGGGGAAAGCGGCCGTGGTGATAATGAATGGGCTATAAGAATCCAAGAACAGCAGTTAAACTGAGGAATTATGGGATAATGAGTTTTTTATGCGCAACAAACCTGTATGTTTTAGGGTAATGGAGAGATGACTTGGTGAGAACATGACCTTGTTTCACTTTTGAAACCCGGATGGAATGGTGTGTGTGATTTTTGTTTTTTTTTACTGGACTTTAAGCCTTTAGGTTAGGTAATAGCTCTCTATCGTTAAAACTTTAAAGCCAAGAGTTAAGCTTTATAATCCTGCCTGCTTCCCCCCCTAAAATCCAAAACACATGCATTTCAGCAAGTCATTACTGCGGTAAAACAACACGTACTGTTTATTTTTGAATGCATTCCGAGTAACAGGAAACAGAAGCGTTTGATTTGTTGTGATTGTAATGGTGCAAAATGAAATGTCTCCGCATAATATTTCCTGTTACATAACACCCGGAATGCTTGAATAGGCGCAAATCTTCCAATTGTCACCACTTCATTTTTGAAAAGAAGCTGTTGGTGCAACGAAGATGAAATCTTACAGTTCTGGAACTGGCTCACAATTAAACACCAAAGGAGGACGAAAAAAATGAATTGGGCATGAAATTGTTCAGCGACATATCAAGAAAATCACTTTCAACTCGGAAGGCGGACGTTTTTTTTTATTTTTTTTTCTCCGAGATATGCTCCCTGAAAATGAAAGTAATTTTCTATGTTGTCGCTTCTTTGGAATATAGTTGACCAGATAAGAGTTGAGCTGGGGTAATGGAAAAGAGATGTAAAGAATGAAATGGCAACTGATGGGATTGTGAGTGAGTGAGTCAGTGAGTGAGTGAGTGAGTGAGCAAGTGAGTGAGTGAGTGAGTGAAGCATGAGACAGAAAGAAACCCCCGTTTGCAGCGATTCAAGGGAAAAGGGGAATGAGGTTTGAACCTTTGAACACATGCAATT
>JAXIVH010001694.1:0-12500 GCA_036785325.1 Urophycis tenuis
CTTATGTTCAGGTTCAGAGAAATATACCTCTCCTCTTGCTTTATGGCATTAAGGTTGATAGGCGTTATGATTCAAATGTCTGTCTGTCTACATGTCTGTCTGGCTATCTATTTATACTTCCTGTCCATCTAGTCATCGGCCCGTCTATTCATATCTCTGTCTGTCTAATGGGTGAGATCATTCATCCACTACAGTTAACCTACTTAATTAACGTAAAGAAGAAAAGTTGACGTTGCGGGAAACTGAGGAGAGAGAAACTAGAGCTTGACAATCCTCGGTGATACACTGACATCTAGTGGCAGAGAGCAGAGGTGCACGGAAAACTGCACGCACGACCTACAGCGAACAGAACGAAGTCTAACCATGCAGTGTTAGTGCCTTGCTCTACCTGCTGAACTAATCAGGGAGTTGAACCCCCAACCCTGTAGTGTCGGTGCCTTGCTCTGCCTGCTGAAATACACAGGGAAAGCATACACAGAGGAAACATGCAGAGTATGAAGACGACCACTGATGAGGTTTGTCTTGTGTTGTTTCCAGGTGAGCAGCAGCAGCAGGCGTCCTCTCCCAACCCGCTGAAGAAGGACGTGGCGAACATGGAGAAAGGTATTCATCTCTAAAGACATCTAGTGGGGCTGAAGTTTAACTCCAGTCTGACTATAGCGTTGGTCTAACTCTTAATGAAGGCTAGAGTTAGGCCCCGTTTACACGAAGGGGAGACGCAGATATTTCCCTGTGGTTTGGCCTCTCATATACAACAAACCCCCGTTTTTATTTATCACAGAAAACCATTATTTCTAAAAACTCCGGCCAAAGTGGAGATTTCTGAAAACGCCGGTTCGTTGCCAACTGTGAGAAACAGGGTTTTAGGTTCTCAAACGTCACATTACGCACCAGATGCGTAACGTGATGTGAGCGCCCTGTGTTTGCAGTGTGTTTGGTTATTTATGCAGGTTGATGTAAATGACAACTTTTTTAAATACGATGTCGTGTGAACGATGTTATTATTGAAAACGGAGGGGGGGAAATATTCGTCTAAATACCCGACTATGTGTAAATGTGGCCTTAGACTAATGCTTCAGTTGGTAATTGTACCATTAGTTCAACTCGAGGTTTAGTTTAACTCTACCTCAAGTTTTACTTCTATATTGTCTTGGTCTTACTCTGAACCAACGCTAGAGTAAGTTAGACATTACAGGTCGTCTTCCTCCTTTCTTAACATCCTCTCTCCTCCTCTCTGCTCCTCACCTCCAGAAGAGCTCCAGAAGGTTCTCCTGGAGCAGATTGACTTCAGGAGGCGGCTGGAGCAGGAGTTCCACGCTCTGAAGGGAACCTCCCCATTCCCCGTTTTCCGTAAGTCTGCTCCCTTGTCTTTTCTCTTCATTCATAGTTCAAACTGTCTGCCTGTTTGTAAATTAAATCATCCTTTTTGGGTTCCAGATAATTTCCAAGACCAGATGAAGAGAGAGTTGGCTTACAGAGAAGAAATGGTACAACAGCTACAGATGGTAAGAACTAAATAAACAAGAAAATGTAATTCCACGCAAGGAATTAAGTCAAGTAAAAAATAAAGTTTTCTTGACTTGAATTACTTGTGCGTAGGAATGCCCATAGTAATTGAGATAAATGTAGTTGAGGTGGGGATCGAACCCACGCTCTACACACTGTGAGCTATGCCGTCCAGTTGACAACTACCAAATAAGCTTCTAACAGTATTTCGCTAGTTTTTGTGTATAGGAACTACAATCTAGATATCGCTTTTCATCATATTTTTATTCTTCACACCAAATGGCTGAAATTAATGGTTAATAACACCTGAACCTGTGATTTCATTCAAACGGTATAAGGTCTACTTATATACCTGTGCTATGTATTTTTCATGTACGTCAACTTTATACTTTGTGAGATATTTGTGATTAGACATGCAGACGTGTAATGGTGTGGTGCGCTTACTACGGGCGGTGCAGTGGATGCAGACAGAAGGCCCCGTGACCTCCAGCTCCTGCAGCAGCTGGTGGCTGTCGTCCTGGACGTCCAGACGCTACAGCCTGGATGTCATTACAGGCAGTCCTATGATGACGTCCTGGACGTCCAGACGCTACAGCCTGGATGTCATTACAGGCAGTCCTATGATGACGTCCTGGACGTCCAGACGCTACAGCCTGGATGTCATTACAGGCAGTCCTATGCATTAGTAATCCCTCACGTGGAATTACATTTTCTAGTTTAGTCCGCACTGTCATTTCAAGACATACACAAAGTTTGACGACAAAAAGACTAAAATTTAATTTAATGAGAAATGATTGACGAAAGTTGACAAAAATGAACAATACATAGCACGAGTATACGGCACGGTATACCTTTGTAATTTTGATTGAAATCTCGAGGTTCAGAGGTTCTGTCCATTGATTGCAGAAATTTGAGGTGAAGAAGAATAATATGAGGAAAATCTATATCTACATTGTGCATTCCTATGCACAATAATGAACCATCAGCCAATTTATTCAGGACTAATGTACCAAATGGGTCAACCAATTAACCAGTCATTAGTATATTAGTACAATATTTAGAAGTGTTAAAGCTCTTTGTTGTTTTCCAGATTCCGTACGCAAACATCTTGAGGAAGGAGAAAATCAGCTCGCACCTCAACAAGTAAGTCCTTGGGTGCTGGATTTGAGTATAGTACTGGTGTTTTAACTGCACCTTAACCGAGCTAAATGAAGATCCTCTAATGTTCCTTCTTTTGTTCGTCTCTCTAGGTGAACTCTGCTCCAAACCTGGAAAAAAATAGAAAACTGAATTTCCTTTGCTTGACATACTTCTGGAATAGCGAGACAAGAACCAAAAGCAACACAGGATTATAAAACTGTAAATATATAAATATATAAATATATTTCCAAATGAACAAAAAAATAAGATATTGATGCGTTCTGGACACTTCTTGGAGGGTGTGACCTCATCTCTATACTGTGCCGTTTGTAGAAATCCTACCTCAGACCAAGAAACTAGCCTCAAGCTAACATCTCAATGCTAGGCTAGCCTTAAGCTAAAGAGCTCAAATCTAGGCTAGCATCGAGCTTAAAAGCTAAACTCAAAACTAAATGATAAATTAGCCTCAGGCTAGTGAACTAAATGTGAGGTGAGCCCTCAGTTAACGAGCTAAATGCTATGTTAACCTCAAGCTTACTAGTTAAATGCTTTGCTAGCCTTAAGCTAATGAGACAAACACTATGATAGCCTCAAGCTTATGCTAGCCTAAAGATGGCTAGGGTAGCCTCGAACCTGCTAGGGATGGTGACTCCACAGCTTTATTGGGAAACAAAATGGCCGCAGGAAGAGGGATGTGATCCAACTCTCCCTGTGAAACAAAATGGCCACAGGAAGAGGGATGTGATCCAACTCTCCCTGCGATGACAGACCATGAACTCAACCACAGGAGGGTGAAAAGAGGCAGCTCATAAGTCACATTGAAATTACGAGTCTAACTCATCGCCCTTCATCCAGACTCTCAACCACAGTATTAAATAGACTATTTGTATACCAAATGCACCGATATCTGGACCAAGCCGCCACAGCCAAAACAAGCTAACCCTTGTAAAAAGAAACTCCTGTAATTATTATGCTGGTCATAACAAGTTGTGTTTGTTCTGGACCATGGACCAGGTTGTCAGGACTCTTAACAACACCAAGATGGACTCTTTGGTCTCTGGTTTGGCGTTGCTTTCTACACATTTTGTAAAGCACATAATGGATGGTTTTAGCTACCAGCTGGTGGCCCAAATGGAACAATATTAATTGTGAGGTTTAACTTATTCCCTGTACATAAATATGTAAATACCACGACTGTACAGGAATTCATATGTGAAGATGGTAAACTCTGTGTGTTTGTACGTTTATTTGAGAATAAAGTTTAATATATTATTTATTTATTTATTACCATGTAAAAAAAATATAAGGACGCATGGTAGTGATTGTGGTGATGTGATGTCATAATGAAGGGAGGGGCTTATGTGATGATGTCATAACAAAGGAAGGGACTTATGTGATGTCATGCAGGAGGTGGTAGGGATTATGGCATTGTCATGAAGGAGGGTGGGGCTTATGTGATTATGTCATAACGAGAGGGCGGGGCTTATGTGGTGATTTTGGTGATGTCATAGTGAGGGGGAATACAGCTTGTGGATAAGAGTGAATACATGAATATTGTTAACACTATAAACTGTTCTGACCCCAATGCAAATGTATTTCAACTGTCCTTTCTCAACTATTTATGTGGATAAATAAAGTCTATATACAATTGGAGTTTGAATTGTATTCATTCAGTCAGTGCACAAAACACAGAGAACAAGAAATATGCTACTGTTTTCAAATGGATAAAGGAAGAAAGAAAACTTTCACAACAGCCGTTTCCCCTGCACCAGCATGGTGCTCACCCTGTCACCCAGAAAGCCTCTTCATCCTGCTACTGTTCTCCCTCCTCCTCCTCCTCACCCAAGATGAAGTCTTGAGGTCAAAGTGTACGTCTGCATCAACCAGCTGATGTAGCGATGCTCAGGGTCTCCAAGTCACCGCAGCCCATAGAAACCCTCCTCTTCTCCAAGAAGGTGGATCTGCCCATCAGACTGACAGCCCTGGTTGAGGAGATTCATACATGAGCATCATCTGTACGACAGGTCATCTCCACATAAACATCACCAGATGTTACTGAGATGGTGACTTTTGGTGGCTCAAAATGTCAATAGTCTAGAAACTGTCCAGACCTGGGGGGGAAAAGACCAGGTGTAGAGACTAGGGTGTAGAGACCAGAGTGTAGAGACCAGAGTGTAGAGACCAGGGCGTAGAGACCAAGGTGTAGAGACCAGGGTGTAGAGACCAGAGTCAAGAGACCAGAGTCTAGAGACCAGAGTCTAGAGACCAGAGTGTAGAGACCAGGGTATAGAGACCAGGTGTAGAGACCAGGGTGTAGAGACCAGAGTGTAGAGACCAGAGTGTAGAGACCAGAGTGTAGAGACCAGGGTGTAGAGACCAGAGTGTAGAGACCAGGGTGTAGAGACCAGGTGTAGAGACCAGAGTGTAGAGACCAGAGTCTAGAGACCAGGGTGTAGAGACCAGGTGTAGAGACCAGAGTGTAGAGACCAGAGTGTAGAGACCAGAGTCTAGAGACCACAGTGTAGAGACCAGAGTGTAGAGACCAGGGTGTAGAGACCAGAGTGTAGAGACCAGAGTGTAGAGACCAGGTGTAGAGACCAGAGTGTAGAGACCAGAGTGTAGAGACCAGAGTCTAGAGACCAATGTAGAGACCAGAGTGTAGAGACCAGGGTGTAGAGACCAGGGTGTAGAGACCAGGGTGTAGAGACCAGAGTCTAGAGACCACAGTGTAGAGACCAGAGTGTAGAGACCAGAGTGTAGAGACCAGGGTGTAGAGACCAGAGTCTAGAGACCAGGGTGTAGAGACCAGGGTGTAGAGACCAGAGTGTAGAGACCAGGTGTAGAGACCAGAGTCTAGAGACCAGGGTGTAGAGACCAGGGTGTAGAGACCAGAGTGTAGAGACCAGAGTGTAGAGACCAGGGTGTAGAGACCAGAGTGTAGAGACCAGAGTGTAGAGACCATGTAGAGACCAGAGTCTAGACCAGGGTGTAGAGACCAGAGTGTAGAGACCAGGGTGTAGAGACCAGGGTGTAGAGACCAGAGTCTAGAGACCAGGGTGTAGAGACCAGAGTGTAGAGACCAGGTGTAGAGACCAGAGTGTAGAGACCAGAGTGTAGAGACCAGAGTCTAGAGACCAATGTAGAGACCAGAGTGTAGAGACCAGGGTGTAGAGACCAGAGTCTAGAGACCAATGTAGAGACCAGGGTGTAGAGACCAGGGTGTAGAGACCAGAGTCTAGAGACCACAGTGTAGAGACCAGAGTGTAGAGACCAGAGTGTAGAGACCAGGGTGTAGAGACCAGGGTGTAGAGACCAGAGTGTAGAGACCAGAGTGTAGAGACCAGGGTGTAGAGACCAGAGTGTAGAGACCAGAGTGTAGAGACCATGTAGAGACCAGAGTCTAGACCAGGGTGTAGAGACCAGAGTGTAGAGACCAGAGTGTAGAGACCAGAGTCTAGAGACCAGGGTGTAGAGACCAGAGTGTAGAGACCAGGGTGTAGAGACCAGGGTGTAGAGACCAGAGTGTAGAGACCAGGTGTAGAGACCAGAGTGTAGAGACCAGAGTGTAGAGACCAGAGTGTAGAGACCAGAGTCTACCCTCAGCGGTTCCTCTAGGCAGAACCATGGCCTTCACACATCAGAGGGCTCTGGGTTTGTGTTCGCTTCAGAGCTGATTCCAGCTCCCACTGAAGGGAAGCGTTTGACTTTGTTCTCATGTGGAAATTCAATTGCTTGTTCAACGCATGCCGGCTCAGAACATGGGGCTGACTGCGTCGCCTCAAGTATCAGGATCAGGACTGCTTCGCCTCAAGTATCAGGATCAGGACTGCTTCGCCTCAAGTATCAGGATCAGGACTGCTTCGCCTCAAGTATCAGGATCAGGACTGCTTCGCCTCAGGTATCGCTGAGTGCAGCTTTCTGGAAAACCGCCCATCCAAGCGACTCGGTTCCACACCTCCTCAGGCGCTGGACGGTTCGCCCGCCATGTGTGAAGTCGATCGGGAGAACGGTTGTCGAGAAAATCGACGTGCTGTAAGACCTACAGATACACCGTCCAATTTGGTTAGCTGATGTTATATTTGTGGACATTCATGTTGTTATTGATATTCGGTCGTCAATAAGGCGTTCGTCCTAATCCTGGGACTTCTCCGCCATGTGCTGAGACGCGACTGCTGACTGTTCCACCTCCTTTCTGAATAAATAGTTTTATGTTTGATTTGTAAAAGGTCAATTTAACTATTGGCCTGTCTGTCTGTCTGTCTGTCTGTCTGTCTGTCTGTCTGTCTGCTTGTCTGTGTAATAAACCAAAAGAGTTTGAACATTAATGACCAGGGGAGTTCGGTCCGTAGTGTGTGTTGAATTTGTGTGCTCCAAGTTGTTTTATTTATCTGAATTGTGGCTTTGTCAATAATCTCCATATGCTGAGTTATCACCGACACGACTCTGTTAAGCCCTGCAAACCTTTTTTATTAACGCTGTTGTCCGTCCTAAATGTGCAGCGCAGGGAGAGAGGGATCGGACGGGATTACTAGCATATGTTGATGGGCGGATTAGTTTGATCTACGATTAGGGTTGATCTGCAGGACCCAGTGAGGACCAAAGGGGAGCCATAGACCCCCCTGTTCTTTACAGGTCAAGGGTCAGCGGTGGGCTTCGTTGTGTTCCTGGGACACGATGAGGAGGTGCAGTGAAACGAGACACACGATTTCAAACTGCCTGTTTGGTTATTTCTTTCGGCAGAATGAATGGTGTTCATTCCTTAAGCCATCATTTACTATTTCCCTTTTTAATGGGATTATGAGGCTGAAGGGCTTAGATGAGTGTTGTGCCATCAGCCCACCTGTATTTCCGAAGGTCTGAGGGCACCAGAGGTTCAAGTCAATGACTTCAGTGTTTCCATCTCTGAGGCAGGGTCTACAACAGCCAAAGTGCACATTAAATAAAGGAGCCAAATAATACAGAAAGGACTGCAGACATATAGATATACTTTCTCAAAACACTGAGCCAACATGAAGCCAGCAATTATTTCACCCACATCATCAGTTCAATCCAATGTTTCAGTAGGCCTAAACCATAGCTTCACATACATATGACATGAATAAGAATAAGAATAAGACATAAATAGACATAAAACCAAAGTGAAACTGAGTTAGGAAAAAACAACCTTTGGACCTAGTGGACAATGGAAATGTAACAAAGGCGACTCGTACTTCATAAAACTAAAGTGTTGTTTATGAGGCAGATAGAGTAATGATACATTTGATGTAATAATAGTAATGTTTTTTGGAGAGAAAATAACAGGAGAACGCAGTGTGTTTTAGAATTCCAATGTAAAGAGGATTCATTTTAAAGTGGTTCAGCCGGTATAAAACCTCCCTCTGTTTTAAGTCTAAATGCCTCCAAAAAGAGCCCTAATGCCATCCATCTGTTAGTTGTTATTGGGATGGGATGAATATGTTTTTTACTAATGAATGATTAAGGGCTCAAACATAACCCTCTTAGTTGCCATATTCACGGGGACAAAAACCATGAGTGATATCACAAAAAAAAGGTTTTCCAGACTTAATGTTCCAAAAACACACAGATAGCAGGCATGCCATGAAGCGACACCGAGCTGAACACAGCTGTAGTACAACATCTGGACGGCAGGGGGGGCGGCGCTCTAGTGGGCGTCTTGTAGACACCAACAAAGAAAACACAATAACATCCAGGTGAGGGTTTGAATCTTAAGTCTCCTTACTTCACAACAAAACTGTTACTGTTACAATACTCGAATACTGTTTCATGTGAAGAGAGAGAGAAAGAGAGAGAGAGAGAGAGAGAGCGCGTGTCGCCTCTTAGTTGATCAACTGGACGATAAATCCACCAAACGCATTACAATTACTTAGCGCGTTTTGTGCCAGCAGTAAAGTAGAGACTAACTGAACAGTGTAACCAAACAGCTCATGTCGCTGTTTAGATCGCTGCTATTGCATTATTATGTCATGTTCAATGTTTAAGACAAGCTGCGGTTCGAATCAAGAAGGGACCGGAGGAATGCTGCAATACATGTGATCTCTATATATGATCTATAACTATATGATCTATGAATATGATCTGTAATCATGCACCACATCTCTTCCCTGTGTTTCATTTCTATTTATTATGTGATATGTACACAGCAGAAATCCAGCGGTGTCTAAATATTAGGGGATTGAATTGTCTGAAATAAGAAGAATAAATAAAATCCAATCCTAAAATCTGTTTTTAGGCACCGCGACCAGACTGTCCAACACTGGAGGTTCTGTTGGGTGACCTTAAATCTGCCAATACCGATGAGAATGATGATTATTAAAGTGTAATCTTTTAAACAATGAATTATGAACGAATAAGCCTTATGCCAAATAAATCCCGATCCATAGTGGTCATATTGAGTGGTTGGGCAGGGTGTCACATGTCCCTGATTCCTGCTATGGGCACTGAAGCTATGGACAATATGAAACTATTATGCAGTTAGATTTGTAGTTCCCCGCTACATGTTGTTTCAAGTCTTTGGGTAATATATATGGTAATATATGGATGTGGAATATACAAACCCTAACCCTCCAGTCAGTACACCTCCTGGCCCTCCTATAGTTCTCCTCCCTCTCATCCTGCTGGTCCTCCTGGTTCTCCTCCTTGTTCTGCAGTATGTCGGGCAGGAGGGCCCTGAAGGCGGTGCTGGTGGACCTCAGTGGCACGCTGCACATCGAGGACTCTGCCGTACCAGGAGCCCAGGAGGCTCTGCACAGGTGGGCCCACTCTGTCAGCAGGACCACTTTAAGTAGAGGGCACTGAACCTTAAAGGTACAGTGTTCTTAACCTTAATGTTTACCGTTTAAAGGTAGAGTGTTCTTAACCTTAATGTTTCCTGTTTAAAGGTAGAGGGTACTGAACCTTAATGTTTACTGTTTAAAGGTAGAGGGTACTGAACCTTAAAGGTACAGTGTACTTAACCTTAATGTTTACTGTTTAAAGGTAGAGGGTACTAAACCTTAATGTTTACTGTTTAAAGGTAGAGTGTACTTAACCTTAATGTTTACTCTTTAAAGGTAGAGTGTACTAAACCTTAAAGGTACAGTGTACTTAACCTTAATGTTTACTGTTTAAAGGTAGAGTGTACTAAACCTTAAAGGTACAGTGTACTTAACCTTAATGTTTACTGTTTAAAGATAGAGTGTACTAAACCTTAATGTTTACTGTTTGAAGTTTGCCGTTTAAAGGTAGAGTGTACTAAACCTTAAGATTTACTGTTTGAAGGTAGTGGGGACTGAGAACAATGCCCTGAGGAACGGGTTCCTGTGTGTTCCTCTCTGGTCAGACTTCGCCAGGCACCGGTGGCAGTGAGGTTTGTGACAAACACAACCAAGGAGTGTAAGCGGAATCTTCTGGAACGCCTGCAAAGCCTAAACTTTGACCTCCAGGTAATGTAGGCAATGTCATGTGTGTGCGTGTTTGACATCCAGGTTGTGAAAAACCAAGTCCAGCTTATTTAACATATACTCCTCATCACTGTTACACCTACAGCAAACTTTGTTGATGGGTGTTTGCTAATCCAGAGTGGTTCTACTAAAATACTGTGTATTATTGCATATGTTGAGTACATGTTTACATATATTTATACAGGTAGTGTTACTATATGTTTTATTACAGGAACAGGAGATTTTCACATCACTGAGTGCAGCAAGGAGATTGGTGGAGCAGAACCAACAACGACCCCTCCTATTGGTGGAGGACAGCGCCCTGGAAGACTTTGCTGGTAGAAGGAGGGAGGCACATCAGTCATGTAGCGCTGTAGCGCTAGTCTAGTAGCTCTAATATAATAATAAGCGCTACAGGTCTCTGGGCACCCGGACCACCAGGTTCAGGGGAAGCTTTTTCCCCCAAGCTGTCAGCCTCCTGAACTCCAAACCCGCATGAACATTGTGCCCCCCCCAAGGACATACACCCCTGCCCACCCATGACCTGGACCCATTTGACCCCCCCCCCCGCCCCCCAAAGACACTCACCACTGCCCACCCAATACCTGCCCCCCCCCCCCCCCCCACCCCCCCAAGGACATGCACCCCCCGCACATCCAGCACCCCCACACCTCACCCCCCCTGGACATACTAAACTTATTATAATTTATAGCAATGTTATTTATTTATTTATTCCCAACTGCCATTGCCCCCCCACTCCCATACCCATACAACCCATACTCATCTGTTGTACCCATTCTGTTATTCTGTTATACTGCACTAGAGCACTACTGCACCACCTGCACACTTACTTCTATTTGCACTACTTCTATTTTGCACATTGTATACTGTTTACACTTTTCACCTGCATGTTATGCCACTGTTATGCCACTGAGTAACTGTTTAATACCTCGATGATCACTACCTCCATCTGCACTGTTTGTCACTTTGTTAATTACCGTCATTTTAATAACCACTGTCACTTTTCAATTTTGCACCTTATTCTGCATTTCTGCATTTCAACCTGCACCTTAATCGCTCATTTGCACTTCTGGTTAGAACGCCAACTGTATTTCGTTGTCCCTGTACTTGTACTCTGCACAATGACAATAAAGTTGAATCTAATCTAATCTAATCTAATCTAATAGGCTGCTTATGTACTGATATCAGTGTGTGTGTGTGTGTGTGTGTGTGTGTGTGTGTGTGTGTGTGCATGTGCGTGCGTGTGTGCAGGTCTAGATACGTCCAACCCTAATGCTGTAGTTGTGGGCCTCGCTCCAAAACACTTCAACTACCAGACTCTGAACACAGCCTTCAGGTACCCCTTCATTCTGTACCCCTTCAATCTGTTCCCCTTGATTCTGTACCTTCATTCTGTACCCCTTCATTCTGTTCCCCTTCATTCGGTACCTTCATTCTGTACCCCTTGATTCTGTACCCCTTCATTCTGTACCCCTTCATTCTGTTCCCCTCATTCTGTACCCCTTCTTTCTATTCCCCTTCATTCTGTTCCCCTTCATTCTGTACCCCTTGATTCTGAACCCCTTCATTCTGTACCCCTTCATTCTGTTCCCATTCATTCTGTACCCCTTCATTCTATTCCTCTTCATTCTCTACCCCTTCATTATGTACCCTTTTCATTCTGTACCCCCTTCATTCTGTTCCCCTTCATTCTGTACCACTTCATTCTGTTCCCCTTCATTCTGTTCCCCTTCATTCTGTAACCCTTCATTCTGTACCCCTTCATTCTGTTCCCCTTCATTATGTACCCTTTTCATTCTGTACCCCTTCATTCTGTACCCCTTCATTCTGTACCCCTTCATTCTGTTCCCCATGATGCTCAAACATCAACACATCTTCTAGATGACTTGATGTACATGATATTAACATTATGAATAATGTTCAGATTTATGTTTTTATTATTATTTTCTAAATGTTATTAATGTTACAAATGTTGTGGTTAATGCTGTTATTACTGTTGTAAATGGTGTTATTATTATTATTATTATTGTTTAATGTTCTTAATGTAGTTGTGTATGTTGCTCATGTCGTTGTGAATGTTGTTCTTAATGTGGCTATAAATGTTGTTCTCCATGTTCATGTTCTCATGGCTGTGCAGGCTGGTTCTGGAGGGCGCTCCGCTGGTGGCGGTCCACAAGGCTCGGTACTACCAGCGAGGAGACGGCCTGGCCCTCGGCCCCGGGCCCTTCGTCGCGGCCCTGGAGTTCGCTGCCGGGTGCAGCGCCACCGTGGTGGGGAAACCACAGGAAACCTTCTTCACGCAGGTCCATACAATTAGCATGGCCTTCAATTAGGGCTTAACGAGGTCTTAACGAGTCCTGTCAGGTGACTTCTCCACAGAGAAGCTCTTTCTCA
>JAXIVH010001695.1:0-10000 GCA_036785325.1 Urophycis tenuis
AAAGAAATTCTCCCTGACATTTTAATTTAAACAACTCTCCTTATTCTCTTATGTTTTTTCATGGGCCACATTTGGCTCAGATTCATATATTGATTATTGCCCCTGTGAACTCGTTACGGCTGTTTCCAATGTGAGATCAATATCCACCAGTCCCATGGTGTGAAGGACGAGGGCATGGTGCCAGCACACTCTGACCCACAGAACATCCCTGGCTGTTGGCCCGGCCGTGCGGAAGAACATTAGGCGGACTCGTTGGGCTAATAGCATTAGGGAGTTATCTCTTCGAGATCCCTTTAGATCCCTTCCACCTAGCTACAGACGTGGCCAGAAATCATCTAGCGCACACACGCACGCACACACAGAAAAGTGTCTTCCACAGGGCATTAGCACCCCTAGTGGCCGTTCACACGCTAGGAAATGAAAGGTTTAAGTAAAACTGGGTGAGGGTATGAATGAACCGCACCCCGTGAGGGAAGGAGGAACAGAGATGAGGGGATCGAGAGAGAAAGAGCAGGCAGGTGGATGGGAGAGGGCTGAGAGGGACTCCCTCTTCTCTTTGTCTTTCACTGCCCACTTAGCCAGCATCCCTCCTCTCACCCTCCGACCGGGGGTCTGCTCTCCACCCAACCTCCACCAACCCCACCCCTGTCACCCAGGCCTCGCCCTGCTGTAATCCCCTGGGAGACATCTGTTGCCCTACTTCTCTTGAGTGTGCGTGTCTCTCCCTCCCTCTCTCTCTCTTTCTCTCTCTCTCCCCTCCCCCTCTCTGCCTGCTGCTTCCCTGCCTCCTCGATTCACCGTAGAGCAAGATCGCCCCCGGTGGCCGTTCCCATACTCACAGCCCTGGTCTGCGTTTTCAGAGCCCACACCCACAGCGCAGACACATGCGCACACACACACACAGCGCAAGTACGTCGCCCCTCTCTGGGACAGCAGTACCGACACCTAGTGGTGAGGACAGGGACACCGCTCGGTTTTCTCTCCGTCGGGCCGTGTGGAAAGTCCCAGAGGAGAGCTGCGTGAGTCATGAATCCCTGGGCTGGCTGGCGGCAGCTTGTTAGAGGGAGCAGTGATGGATGAGGTCTTACAGGAATAGCTCGAGGTCTGTGGCCACATGTCAAGCTCAGTCAGCCGCGGGGCTGGAGAAGGAAAATAAAGTCAAGTAACAACGAGTTCAGGAACACGTTGTCGCCCCACGCTAGAGTCCAGTGTGGTACTTCCAGTTTCACAAGACAATGTGTTTTTTTGCAATGTACCAATGCTGCTATTTTGGAAAAGTGGAGTGTCCTCTATCACATGTTCAGAGCATGTGGTCGCTCTATCACACTTCTATCTTCTTCATGTTCAGAGCATGTGGTCGCCGAGGGCTAGGCTGACTGAAGGGATGGGGGTTGTCTACCGGTATGTGTGTGTGTGTGTGCGTGCGTGCGTGCGTGCGTGCGTGCGTGCGTGCGTGCGTGCGTGCGTGTGTGTGTGTGTGCGTCTGTGTGTGCGTGCATACGTTCGAACATACCGATGTGAGTCGCCCATGTTCACATGGGAATGACAACGCCACAAAGTGCAAACATTCTCTGACCTCACATATTCAACCTCTGGGATTCAGAGTGTGAGAGTGTGTGTGTGTGTGTGTGTGTGTGCGCATGCTTGCGTGCGTGAGTGTGTGTGTGCGTGCGCATGAATGCTTGCATGCAGGAGGAGGGGTGCTGGTTAAAGTTCCAACAATACAGAGTGAGCAGCAGATTATGGGAGCGTGATCAACAACAGATGCATAAACAGAGCATTTGTAACGAGGCCTGCTGAACGGAGGGCCAGGTGCGTGTACTTTGACTTTGAACTTAAGTAGAGGATGGGGCCACAACACCTGAGGGCTGCGAGGGAAGGCAAATATGCCACCTGTATGTAAATGATCTGTAGCTCGGCCACACACACACACACACACAGACAGACAGACAGACAGACAGACAGACAGACAGACAGACAGACAGACAGACAGACAGACAGACAGACAGACAGACAGACAGACAGACAGACAGACAGACAGACAGACAGACAGACAGACAGACAGACAGACAGACAGACAGACAGACAGACAGACACACACACACAGACACACACAGACACACACACACACAGACACACAGACACACACACACCCACGGAGGCAGTGTTGTGTTCCCATAAGGCATGCCTATAGTGGCTGGCCATGAAATCTGAGTAGCTTCCGTCTCTTGGCTGTGGTCGAGTGAGGGGTGTAGCACCATTTGCTAACTTTTGTCGGTCGGTGGACAAAGCAATGTGTTGTAGTGACGGTGCGTGCGTCTTTAAAATGTCCTTCAGACCGGCAAGCCGAGGGGGGAGGGGGGGAATGAGAGGACAAGTGAGAGAGGAGAGGGTAGAAGCCAACTGGAACGTGGAGAGGGAGAGAGAGACCGTGAAAGACACTTTCTGGGAAAAACAAGTAGATAAAAACACAAGAGTCACACACAAGCACACACTTAACAAGGACATCTAGATGCGTGCACACACACAAACACACACAGACAAAAATGGAAAAACACAGCACTCACACACACACACAGATAAATGGAAAAACACAGCAATCCCCCAAACACGCACACACACACACACACTCTTCTGCCCTCTCAGCTACTTTACAGCCGGTGACATGGAGTTGCTGAGGAATCCTGATGACCACAGAAATGTGTCCCAAGAGCCCAGCAGAGCCGAGGAGAGGAGGGAAGGATGGAAACTAGGCCACAGTCTGAGGAGGAGGCAACGAGACTGCTGTGTGTGTGTGTGTGTGTGTGTGAAGAATTACAGATTTTAAAGACTCCAAACGATGTATTTGTGGTTCTACATGTTGCTCAGTGATGACTAGCTGTAGCGTTTCCTCCTGGGCTCTTTTAGGGACAGCCAAGCCCCCCTTTCAGACCATGAATAGAGGGAACTCTCTGCTCTCTGCTCTCTGAGAGAAGCTTCCCTCTCTGTGTGTGACTGTGCCTTTCCCTACCCAGTGGAGGTCAGCACCATTTGATTAACTTTGCTTAACAAACAGGGAAGTGTTCCTTCTCGCACACACACACAAATTTTTGCGGTCATGAATGTAAACGCACGCACACACACACACCCTACAATGCGCACGCACACACCGACACACAGGAATGCAAGCCTGTGGGCACACACACACACACACACAGACACACAAAGAACTGCAGATTCAAGTATGGGCTCTGAGTGCCCCCAACTGGTCTCTTTGAGAAATGCCAAGAAGAAAATGTTCTCTCTCTTTGTTTGATTGTCTCTCACACACACACACACACACACACACACACACACACACACACACACACACACACACACACACACACACACACACACACACACACACACACACACACACACACACACACACACACACACACAGACACACACAGAGGTCAGGTACTGGTGACCTGCGTTGATGTCCAGCAGCTGGTTTTTCTTGGCCTTCTCCTCCTTCTCCTTCTCAGCCTTCTCTCGCGCCAGCTTGGCCCTCTTGATCTTCTCCTCAGACTCCCTCCTCTTCTGGTTCTCCTTCACCGCTTGCTGGAGATGACAGAGAGAACGTGTGAGTGTGTGTGTGTGTGTGGATTCGCGAGGAGCTGCAGAGGGCTTGAAAAGTCAAATCTCTGAGCCTCCATGTTGAGCACTGGAAGGTTAGTTCTAATATTAGTAATACTGTATGTTAGGTCATTGTTAATTATTCATTGTGAAATGATTTGCTATTCTGGGGAGCGTCAGCCTAGGTTTCCGTGTATTTATAGGGATTAAGGATTTCACAGTACTAGGGTGGTGGTGGTAGTGGGGGGGGTACCCCTGTACTACACAAACCACTAGCTTCATGATGCTGTACACAGACTTCTGAGAAGGGCATGGTTGGCATGGTAACCTGGCGGAACAGGTTATCACCTTTGACGTGTTAACACGCAATGCAGCTGGGGTACTCACACACGCGCACACACCACAAACACACGCTATTGTGTCAATACAGAGCGATGCGGGCACGTTGATCATCAGAGGCCAATGTGTACACAATAAATCAGGATCCCTGGAGGGTGTTCATGTGCCTTCACACCATGGCTACCGACAGTGATTACACATTAGTCATGTTCCCCTAGCACGCTATGGGCTTTTCATCAACGTAATCAGCGGAAACTAAAGCACTCCTCTGTGGTGGTTCTGAGGCGTGCCGTCACTGAAAGGCAATGCGACGCGGCGACGTAACGTTGAGACACACAGACCTGGAACATGGTCTTGAAGGTGTTGAGGTCGCCGAAGAACTCCTCCACGGACATCTTGCGTGGGTCGAACACAAAGTACTGGCCCAGCTTGCCGTACTGCTCCTCCATGTTGTTGTGCATCAGCTCCAGCTTCTCGTGCTGCTCCTTCGCTGTGCCTATGAAGCTGTGAGGGCCCCCCGGGGTCAAGGGTCACACCTTAGCATCACCTCCACCCTCTCTCAGGGACTTGGAGTCTTACATTCACATTTAGCAGACGCGTTTATCCAACGCGACTTACAATAAGTACATTTGTCAGAAGAAGGTGAAACATTTCATTGCTGTTTATACAGTAAGAAAGTCACCAGAACAAGTTTCATTTGCATTTCAATTGCTAGGTTAACCATTGCTAGGACTGCTGGATTATGTGTGGGCTTTCTTGCTTGTTGTTGTTGTTGTTTGAACAAAACAAACACCGACAGACGCTTCAACACCAATTGAACTGTCTATTTCTATTTGGTCCCAGCGCAGGGCTGCAGGCCAGAACGTGAAGCGCTTGGTGCTGAATCCTACACTCAACATCCACCAGCAGACAACGCCTGACATGAGCGTCAGGCCTGCAGACCATCTACGGGCTGGGGTGTGCGGACACGCATGCAGACAGACGGCAGCAACGTGAAAGGATATCGACATCTTCTCGGAGAACAGGTCCTTGTCGTTCTGGGGGGGCGGGAAGGTTTCCAGGTCCTTCTCCAGGGTCTTGATCTGACGACCCATCTGCTCGATGTTCTTCTGCAGCGTCTCGGCCGACACTGACAACAGAGACACAGACGCGCTGATCAGCGGCACGCACTGAACGGACCTCCCGGCCCCACGGTGTCCGTACCGGGTTGAACGCACACACACACAGACACACGCACGCACGCACGCACGCACGCACGCACGCACACACACACACACACACACACACACACACACACACACACACACACACACACACACACACACACACACACACACACACACACACACACACACACACACACACACACACACACACACACACACACACACACACACACACACACACACACAGCTGAGGAGCCTACCTCGGCTGGCCTTCTCCACGTGGACCAGCTCATCGGCGAAGCCCATGACCTCTGGGTAGCTTTCCTGACACGTGTCGGCCAGGAAGTGGAGCAGGGTCTGCTTCTGGTCAGCTGACTTGGTGTCACGCAGCTGATTGGACGGAACAAAACAAGAGGGTTGATGTGAGTTACTCGGCGCCACACGTTACGGCCTTCAGGCGCGGCATCGCAGAACAGTGTAACGCCAAAAGACCATCGACATAAAGCTATTGTTATATTCTACACATTAAGGAGGTGGGGAGTGTTTGCACTTGTGCTGCGCTCCTTAGGCAAGGCAAGGCAAGTTTATTTGTATAGCACAATTCAGCAGCAAGGCAATTCATTGTGCTTTACATACATAAAAGCATTAAAATACAATAAAAGCATAGACAGTGTGGTTCTGCAGATCTAGCACTATGGCAGATGGTACTCAGGTGGCTCTCTGTGTGCTTGCGAGTCAGCAGAATCTATCCATTTTCTACCTCGCTGAAAACCTTGACACGCTTAGACGAGCGCATCTCTGACACATTCCTGCCTAGATCAACTGAAAAACACACACACACAAAAACCCTGTTCTATACTGCTGAATGCCACAGCCCTACGGGGGCCCATCAACACCACCTATTGTAACACTGTGTTGTTCCTTAAAGGAGCTGAAGGTAGGATTTAAGAGCCATCATTTGAGAGCATGAGTGAGTGAAAGGCACAGTGAGAATCTATGACATTATGTTGGGGTCAATTTAGATTGTAGACCACTCCCAGCTTATTTCTGACCAATCAAGGCACCTATTTCCGTGATCGGTTTGGGGAAGCCATCTTGTCAGCCCTGAGTGTGTGAATAGAAGCCTACGTAGGGAAAGGTATGGAGGGAGTGCACCTTTACATCTCACTCACTGCCTTCGCATCTCTCAAGGCTTACCCTACAGCACCTTCAAAGCTTGGCGGGGTGTTTTACCTTGCAGAGGTAGGATATGCTGAAGCCGTAGGCCTTGCCGTTGCGGGAGCCGGCGTTCATGAAGTTGCCCATCAGCAGGATGATCTCCAGCAGCTTGGAGAAGGACTGGCTCTTGCTGAGCTCCTCGCAGGCCGCCGTCACCGACACCACGTCGGGCTTCACGTTGTTCAGCTGCTCCTCGAACTGCAGCCGGAACAGGATGGACTGCAGCCGCGTCTTCAGCCGCTTCACGCTCGACATCTTGGGCCCAGGGAGAGAGAGGGATTCTTGTCGGGGCACCAGGACTCTGTGTGTGTGTGTGTCTGTGTGTGTGTGTGTGTGTGTGTGTGTGCGCGTGTGTTTGTGCGTTGCTGACAGGGGTTTCCCCTCCTGTGACATTCAGTGTACAGATGAACGGTTCCTTTGTGGGACCATCGGCGTCAGTCTCCTGCTGAACACGTCATATCCTATGAGTCATCGTCTCCAGTGAAGAACACTGATGTCCGCCACGGATGTCCTGCTCCGCTCACGTCCAGTCGGACACGTCTCCGCCTCCTGCATTTCCTGTGTGTGTGTTTGTGTCTGTGTGTTTGTGTGTGTGTGTGGATGGTGGATGCGTGTGTGTGTGTGTGTGTGTGTGTGTGTGTGTGTGTGTGTGTATGGATGCGTGTGTGTCTTCCTCACCACGACCCCAAACTGCTCGGCCTCGGCCAGGTCTTCATACTCGTCCTTCATGTCAGCCAGTGTGTTCAGCTGCTCATCGTCAGGCATCTGCTTGATCAGGTTCTACAGAACACACCCAGACCCGCGTCAACCACTCCGGAGGTCCACTGTACAGTGACCCGCGTCAACCGCTCCGGAGGTCCACTGTACAGTGACCCACGTCAACCGCTCCGGAGGTCCACTGTACAGTGGACCTCCAGCGTCAACCGCTCCGGAGGTCCACTGTACAGTGACCCGGGTCGACCGCTCCGGAGGTCCACTGTACAGTGACCCGCGTCGACCGCTCCGGAGGTCCACTGTACAGTGACCCGCGTCGACCGCTCCGGAGGTCCACTGTACAGTGACCCGCGTCGACCACTCCGGAGGTCCACTGTACAGTGACCCGCGTCGACCACTCCGGAGGTCCACTGTACAGTGACCCGCGTCGACCACTCCGGAGGTCCACTGTACAGTGACCCAGGTCAACCACTCCGGAGGTCCACTGTACAGTGACCCGCGTCGACCACCTCGGAGGTCCACTGTACAGTGACCCAGGTCAACCACTCTGGAGGTCCACTGTACAGTGACCCGCGTCAACCACTCTGGAGGTCCACTTTACAGTGACCCGCACCAATCACTCTGGAGGTCCACTGTAGAGACCGGTACCGTTTGGATTTACTCACGCTCAGTTTCAGAGGACAGATTCAAAAGGTAGTAAAAAGAAATAAATTTATGTGAGTTACGCCAGAAGATACTAAAGGATAGATTGTATTCTATATTTTCTTGTAATGTGAAGCATCTATATGTCATTTGTATTCATGATGATAACAAAGTAAATCTGTGCTTGTACCTGGACCATGGACTCTGTCAGGACCTTCTCGTTCACCTCCAGGATCACCATCTTGATTTCGTCATAGGGCATACGGAATGACCCCAGGAAGATGGCTAGAGCAGGCACACACACACACACACACACACAAACCCAAATGCAGAGGTTAACGACACACTCATCAGGACATCAGTCCTCCATTACAATAAGTGCATGTCTGACTTTTGGGGGAAATCTTTTTCTAAATTGGACATTAGACCATTAGACGTCGCAACATTAACGCTCACTGACAACCATTACTCTGCTCATTACTGCTGCTAAACAAAAAACAGATGGGGCACAAGCATCTGTAATCACCCGCGTGTGTGTGTGTGTGTGTGTGTGTGTGATAAGGGAATAAGGGAATCATTTCTACGAGGAGAGACAGAACCACCGGTGCCGGCTCTGTCTGTGCGTGGCGTGGACTCACAGAGGTTCTGGGAGGTCTTGCCGTCCAGAACCTTGAGCTCCTTCACTTTCTTCTTCTGCACCTGTTTCTTCTCCTCCCCTCCCTCCTGCGCTTTCTTGGCTGGAGAGAGACAGAGAGAGAGAAAGAGAACGAGAGAAAGAGAGACAGAGAGAGAGAGAGAGACAGAGAGAGACAGAGACAGAGACAGAGACAGAGAGAGAGAGAGAGAGAGAGAGAGAGAGAGAGAGAGAGGGTTAACGACGTCATTTGCTGGAGACCTAATGGGGTGTGAGACAGCAGCAGCTGGATGGTAGGGTGTGGATGGAGAGTGGGGTGTGGATGGAGAGTGGGGTGTGGATGGATAGCGGGGGGGATGAGGGTGAAATGCATGCACATGTGGAGGAGGTGATGATGCGCAAGTTAGGTTAGACCCAAGGACTAAAGTTCTGAAGACGCACACATGCTTGTGCAGCCCCCCCCCCCCCCCCCCCACACACACACACACACACACACTCACAATTTCCCTCAGGGATCATTAAAGTATGTCTGTCTGTCTGTCTGTCACACACACTCACTCACACACACACACACACGCACACACAAGGAAAAAGACTTGAGTCCACCTTGCTCCACGATAAAACAAATGTAAAAAAAATAAGTGTGTGTAATTTATGGTTTGTGTTCCTGTCTGCGGTGAAACACACAGAGCGCCCCCATCTCGAGGGGCAGTTGCAGGCTGCAGCCCACGGAGCAGAGGCCTCCTGTGTCCCATCACAGCCAGCCACATGGAGCGGCTGGGAGACGCTCCAGCTCTACGTGGATGTGATATATACAGGTGATGTGATATATACAGTACATCTACGTGGATGTGATATATACAGGTGATGTGATATATACAGTATATCTACGTGTATGTGATATATAATTACGTGGATGTGATATATACACGTGAAGTGATATATATCTATGTGGATGTGATATATACACATGTGATGTGATATATACAGACGCTCGACCCCCACTGCTCTGGCCCTGCGCTGCGGAATGCGAGGTCTGCGTTTTGTGTGTTTTCTTCTGCGGAGAACCAGACAGAACAGGAAGCTGGTTCACGGCCCACAGACCGGGGCGGTCTGTGTGTGCTGCAGACTCGTTTTGAATTACTCTCTCTCTCTCCCTCTCTCACACACAAAGACAAAAAGACAAATCATGCTAATACATGCCGCGGCCGCAACAACCCCAACCGGTCCACCTGTTTCCACTGGCGGTTGATGACCTCATGTGATAATGATATTATGGGCTGAGCTTAACAGTTTAACAGCTGCCTGGAGAGGAACAAAGAGAACCACGCCGATTCACTCTTTCACCACTCCCACGGTGGAACCTGCACCCGTTCACCGAGGAGTTCTGGAGAAAAACCCACTGCTCTGGTCTGTCGAGGCAGAGGCAAGCGAGGACACGTCTGGTTGCAGCCCAACGCAGCAGGTTCAGGTTCTCTGGTGTCTGCTGTGGAGCGCAGCTCAGTGCGCAGGGTCCGCGCCTGCTACACTGTCCCCCCCCCCCCCCCCCCCCCCGCCATGCAGTGGCCTCCCCCATCCCTCGTCCAGTGAAGCTGCTCCGTGGGATCACAGAGCGGTCCCCGGCTGCTTCCCGCCATGTCTGGAGCGCGAGGCGACGGCGCCGCATAATGAGGCCACTGTGTACTTT
>JAXIVH010001696.1:0-17253 GCA_036785325.1 Urophycis tenuis
GATCAATGGCAATTGTAAAAATAAAAATAATACAAAAAAATGTTGTTTCTTATTTTCGGCACGTTTTTTTTTTTTTGGCATTGACGTGTGTACCTGCAAAAAAACACCTGTGTGTCGCTCTTTGTAACTTGGCACTTAGTCAGAGATGTTGTACACTAACAATGGTTAACCTAGCAATTGAAACTTGTGAAAGTTGTTACGGTGACTTTCTTACTGCAGTAGCAGCAATGAAAGGTTTCACCTTCTTATGACAAATGTACTCTTTGCAAGTCGCTTTGGATTAAAGCGTCTGCTAAAGCGTCTGCTCTGTGGGGTGGCAGTAGCTCAGTAGGTAGAGTGCGTGGACTAGAGCGGGTCGTCCGCTAGCCGTAGGGTCGGCGGCTCGATCCCCTTGATCCCCCCTCCTCTCCAACTGTCCACATGTCGAACCCCCACAAATATACTCACTGTAAGTCGCTTTTGACAAAAAAAACATCTGCTAAATGCCCCCCTTTGCCCTAAATGTGCCTGAACCAGACAACACGGCGTGGATCCTGACGCGGCGGAACAGCTACCACAGCCTCCAGAAGAGCGTGTACCTGGTGCCCGTGGTCATCTCGGACGGCGAGTACCCCACGCAGAGCAGCACCAACACGCTGACGGTGCGCGTGTGCACCTGCGACCGCGACGGCAACATGCAGCTGTGCAACGCCGAGGCGCTGTCGGCGCGGGCCGGCCTGAGCACCGGCGCGCTGGTGGCCATCTTGCTGTGCTCCATCATCCTGCTGAGTGAGTAATGCGCTATTGCGCTAACGCTAGCGCTACGTAGCGTTAGCGTAGCATAGCGCCCCCCCCCCCCCCCCCACCGGGGTTGAGGTCGGGTGGCGGGGTTCGTGAATCATTTTGCTTCGGGTTACGGACGAGTTTTGGGACCGGGATTCCGCTTTGGACGGGCCAGAGATGCAAGCGGAATTACTTATGTGCTATAAATATTTGATAAGGACATCTGTGTTGGAAAAACAAAAAAAACACGAGAAAAAAAACACACAAAAAAAACTGCGGTTAAATCGGAGGGGGGTTTAAGGTTGCAGTAAGGTCCCGTGAATAAAAACAGACCGCCTTGGATGGTGGCCACCAGCAACCTGCTAATCTCCTAGCGCAGCGCAAAAGCGCACATATGTTCAAGTCAATGTCGCACACAGATGTCGATCGGGTTCAAACTACGTGCGCGTGTGTGTGTGTGTGTGTGTGTGTGTGTGTGTGTGTGTGTGTGTGTGTGTGCGTGCGTGGCTGTGTGTGTGTGTGTGTGTGTGTGTGTGTGTGTGTGTGTGTGTGTGTGTGTGTGTGTGTGTGCGTGCATGGGTGTGTGTGTGTGTGTGCGTGCATGGGTGTGTGTGTGTGTGCAAGCAGACGCATACAAACTTTGAGAAGATGGGAATGGCAACCGACAGACAAACACAGATTCTCAAAACAGAGGGGGGCCTAAAAAGGGGGTGGGGGGAAGGAACACTGGTAGATGCTTAGAAAGGCCATTGATTGAGTCACTTGAACATAGCTTGGTGAGCGTTTCAAGTCGCGCACGCGGACCCCTCTTGAACTCGCCAGATCCCTCCAAAGCCCCATCTTGTTTAAAAAAAAACAACAACAACAACAACAACAACCCAACGTGTTGGAACAAGATGGCGCATTTGAAGTGCGTTCTGTAGCGCCGCGAGAGAAAACTCCAAGCGCGCGGCGTCTCCCCCGATGTTCGCCAAGCCAAGTCTGACAGACGGACAAAGTCCTCCAACAGCAGTGAGCGCTCACAAAGATCAGTCCGTCCCAACGGACGCAGGCTGGGCTTTTCAGAACCACGAAGAACAGGACACCGAGCGGAGAAACACAAGAGCGCACAACAAGCTCCTTTGTTCGGTGGCAGGGTTTTTTTTTTTTTGGGGGGGGGGTTGCTTTTGTTTCACTTGTTTCGTAACTCGGCTTTTCAAACACCCTCCAGCTTTCTCTGGTCCCCCTCCCTGCGTCTGTGTTCTCCCCTCGCAGTGAAAGCGCCGTTCTTTTACCCACTTCTAACCTCTCTCTGTTCTCCTCTGTGTTCCCCCTCACAGTGAGCCTGGTTCTGTTCCCTCCTTCTAACCTTCTGTTCTCCTCTGTGTTCCCCTTTCTAACCTCTCTCTGTTCTACTCTGTGTTCCCCCCCGCAGTGATCATGGTTCTGTTCCTTCCACCTTTCTAACCTCTCTCTGTTCTACTCTGTGTCCCCCCCCCGCAGTGATCATGGTTCTGTTCCTTCCACCTCTGTGTTCCCCCTTTCTAACCTCTCTCTGTTCTCTACGTTCCCCCCACAGTGATCATGGTTGTTCCCTGCTCCTAACCTCTCTCTGTTCTCCTCTGTGTTCCCCCTCACAGTGAGCGTGGTTCTGTTCCCTCCTTCTAACCTCTGTTCTACTCCGTGTTCCCCCCTTCTAACCTCTCTCTGTTCTCCTCTACGTTCCCCCAGTGATCGTAGTTCTGTTCCCTCCTTCTAACCTCTCTCTCTCTCTGTTCTCCTCTACGTTCAGTGATCATGTTTCTGTTCCCCCCTTCTAACCTCTCTCTGTGTTCTCCTCTACGTTCAGTGATCATGTTTCTGTTCCCTCCTTCTAACCTCTCTCTGTGTTCTCCTCTACGTTCCCCTCAGTGATCATGGTTCTGTTCCCTCCTTCTAACATCTGTTCTACTCCGTGTTCCCCCCTTCTAACCACTCTCTGTTCTCTACGTTCCCCGACAGTGATCATGGTTGATTCCTCCTAACCTCTCTCTCTCTCTCTCTCTCGCTCTCTCTCTCTATGGTCTCCTCTATGTTCCCCTCACAGTGATCATGGTTCTGTTCACCTCTACGTTCCCTTACAGTGATCGTGGTCCTGGTTCCTCCTAACCACTCTCTCTCTCTCTGTGTTCTCCTCTACGTTCTCCCCCCTCCACAGTGATCGTGGTTCTGTTCGCCGCCCTGCGGCGGCAGCGGAAGAAGGAGCCGCTGATCATCTCCAAGGAGGACGTGCGCGACAACGTGGTGAGCTACAACGACGAGGGCGGCGGCGAGGAGGACACGCAGGCCTTCGACATCGGCACGCTACGCAACCCCGAGGCCATGGAGGAGAGCAAGCAGCGGCGGGACATCGCGCCCGAGCCCTACTACCCGCAGGGGACCCGGCGGGCCACGCAGGCGCCCGCGCCCGCCCTGCCGCCGCTGCTGTCCGGCCGTGGCGGCGGCGTTGGCGGCGGCGGCGACGTGCGCGAGTTCATCAGCAGCGGCTGCAGGACAACGACGGCGACCCCACGGCGCCGCCCTACGACTCGCTGGCCACCTACGCCTACGAGGGCGGCGGCTCGGTGGCCGAGTCCCTCAGCTCGCTGGAGTCGGGCGCCACCAGCGAGGGCGACCAGGACTACAACTACCTGAGCGAGTGGGGGCCCCGCTTCAAGAAGCTGGCGGACATGTACGGCGCCGCCGACGACAGCGACCGGGACTCTTAACGGCCCCCGGGGGAAGGCGGGCGCCACCGGGAGAAGGGGTGGGGCGGGGGGGGGGGGGGGGGGGGGGGGGGGGGGGGGGGAGGCTGACCGGAGAGAGGGGAGGGAGGGGGGAGGGAGGAGGAGGGGGGAGGGTTCTTCGACGTGCGAACGCACTCTTTAACCTACATGCATAGTTACACACTGTGGACATTTCCCCCCCTCCCCCCCACCGGGGAGCCGAGTGGCCAAGGCATGGAGGACGAAGGAGGACATAGGAGGTCAGAATAGCCCCGCCCACCCCCCTTGCCCCCCCCCCCCACCCGCCCTCCAACCCGAACCTCGACCTTTCGTCCCCCCCACCACCCCCCCTCGGTGACCAGATGTAGACTGTGTGTCTTGTCAGTGTTAGTTATGTCCACGCGAGGAGCGGTGGGGGGAAAAACGCAAGAGACTTTTGCGGCCGGACATTTTTGTGTATAGGGGTGTTTACGTGGAGCCCAAATATATCTATATTACCTGACAATATATTTGTTTTTTTTTTTGTTTGAACTTTTTCGGTTTCTTTTCCACCCCCCCTCCGAGGCTGATGGTGACCAACACACAAGCGAGCATTCTTCTGCTTCTTCCTTTTATTTTATTTTTTTTGTAAACCTACAGATATGCCGATGTATTTTACAGTATTCCTGGGACGATTTAAAAAAAAAAGAAAAAAATGCTGCAAATTGTGTTATATCTTAGCTTGTGGTACTTACGGTAATATGAAACAATACGCTGTACAGTGACTCATATTTTTTTTTTCTCCTTTTTTTAGTTTCCTTCTTTTTCCTTCCTTTCGTCCCTTACCTTGCGTTCCGTCCCGTCCGTTCTGGGGATTTCTCCCATCTCCGGCACGGCGTCGGCCTCTCATCCACACAGCTGGTCGACGTTCCCGAGATGTGCGCTACGGGCGGCCCACTCCTCCTCAACTGGCGTCCGTTCCCGTTCCCCCGGGCGACGCGCGTTGTGATGTCGGCTATCGGCGCTAGCTGATATTATTTTCCGTCCGCGTGCCCCGACGACGCTAAGATAACGCGGTTATTAGGTTAACTCTGGGGGTCCTTGGCGCGCTAATCCCCCCGTCCCGCTATCTGCTCGTGTACGTCCATGAGGGGGGGTTGGGGGGGGGGGGGTCCCGGTCGGAGCGCGATACCATCAGGTGGGTTCTGTTCCGGGCCGCGCGCTGAGCTTGTTGATAAGGGGCTAGCTAATGTCGCTGACATGAAGCTGTGCGCCGGCGCTCTCTATCACACCTCTCTCTATATATATATATCTATATATACAGTATATATATGTATAGATATATATTTATACATATAATACATATATACGCATATTTCCTTTCCGTTTTGACACGGCTTCGTGTGTTTGCCGGTGTGCGGTACGCTGAAATACCAAATTGTTCCTTATTGAACTGAATGTCATCGAAACAACAAAAAAAAAACCCAACGCTAACTACTAACTATGGATTAATTCAACGCGTCTCTGTACCTGCAGGAGATGAGGCAAAAAGGCGTAGATGTGTCACGTGGTAAAGGCTGCCATGCCATTTGGCCCCATCCCGTCTAGAAAGGCCCCTGACGAGGGGATTTTAAAAAGCAGGTTATTTTCCTTGGAATAAAGACTACATTTTCCATGTTGCCTCGCCTCCCAAAGAGTTACTTTTGACTACTTTTGACTTTTGTGGTTGGATTAGTGTTATTTTTCGGAGAAGAACAATGAAATATAGTGACTGTTTGGCAATTTTAACGTCATTGTGGCTGTGTTATGGGCTTTTCAGGGCTGGGTTTTGGAAGGGGAAATGGCGGTTGGTCCACTCTTGCGGAAATGTCCGTTGTGATTTCCTGGGAGCCATGTTGTTTAGCTATGTAGATTGATCTATTGTCGACCGCCACTGGTAGGTAAATTGTGTGTTATACTCCTTTTAAGGCCTTTAAGGAAAACTTCAGACTGTGTTTGAGTGTTCTGCTAATCTTTAATTACGTGGTACTTCCGAACCAAACAAATTGTACAGTGTCTTCAGTGCAGTAGTGAGACAATAATAAATCCACATTATTTCTTTTTTTTTTTTCCATTCGGGAAGCACTGAGTGGAAAACTCCTTCAAATGGCCCCACTGACAGACATCCTTGTGGCTTTTTATCAAACATTTTGGTTCACTATTTTAAAATGGACTCATTTCTATTTCATACCCGGGCGTTTGCATTCATTTGACAAATCGCTGCAGTACACGGTCACCGAAAAAAAATCAAAAAATACAAAAAAAAAAACTGTTGCTACTGTGTCGGAATTCTTTGTGTTAAAGCGGCGACCGCACACAGTTTGTTTCAAATTCGTACGTTGAGTTTAAACACAAGGCGATGAATACCGTGTGACCCGTTACTATGTGAATATGAACGACCTTGCCTTAAAATTAACATTAAAAAAAATACAGGGGGTGCCCTGTGACCGGTGTAGTGAAACAACAGTGGGGCTAACTCTCAGACATTACAGTCGCGGAAAAAACAAACACAGCAGCAGCAGCAGCAACCGTTTTATGTAATCCGTGTCAGTGACAACTCAACAGGGTTTTGGTCATCGCGAAAAAAAGGCGTCGGTGTGTTTCATTTTTGCCGAACATCTGCAAGCCGGCTCCGAAGGGGCTTCATGGTTTATTGTTTATAAACGGCGCCTCAGGCTTAAAAACAGCAGATATAGACTAGGGCTATTTATCTTACCCGTGGTGTAGGGAGTAGAGCTGTGGACCTATGTGTGTGTTACCAGTATGTTACATATGTTGCAAGGCTACCGCGCTGAGGCTACCGTATATAGCGTCATATTTAAACAAATGTATATATATATAAACATATATATATATATATATATACGTATATTCTTTTTTTTTGCGGAGCAGCATTTCCCCAAATCTCCTCCACCCCATGTCTTGAGTCTTGAAAGGACCAAAAGATACACATCCCATAACACATTGTTGACTGAACAAATGGGGTTCTGATAGATCTTTTCTTTTTCGAGATCTCAAGTTCATATGCAATCCCCCCCCCCACTCAAAAACACACACACACACACAGAGGGCCACTGACATATGACCACGCCCAGACCAGTGGTCCGAGATGCTTTGCGGATTTCAAGGGGCGAGAGAGAGAGAGAGAGAGAGAGAGAGAGAGAGAGAGAGAGAGAGACAAGCTTGAAATTGCTTTTTTTTTTCTCCTTCCTCCCGCCCACTCCTATAAAGATGTTTAATAAGGAGCACATGACCTTTAGGTTGTGTGGGATAAGGTTTTTTAATCCTGGAGGGGCGTCCTTTAAGGGCCTGAAGGTCAAGCAGGACATTATGACGCGCACCGACCAAACAAGATTGATGGGGAAACTTTCTCTCATGTGCAACTTTGACCGGCCGCCCTGGCGTTGTTTCTTCACCAACATTGGAACTCCAAAAACGGAAACCGCAAAGTGAAAAAAAAACAAAAACATCAAGCCGTCCGTCTTTTGAACAGCAACATGATCAATAAATCAGCCCCCCCTTCCCCCCCACGCCTCTCTCGGTTTCGTTCTGCAAAGGCAAGCAAACGGTTTTGATAAACATTGGAAATTGATGTGGGTGGAGGTGTGGGAGTGTGGGGGGTGGCTGGATATGAACATCAGCAGGAAAAAAACGGGCCTCCTAAACAAGTTTTGCCCCCCCCCCCGCCCCACTCCAGCGAAAGGCCAACCTGAGAAGGGGTTGACATTTATCAGACATTTGAAACCGTAATAACAGAACACAATGGCATAATTGCTGTGCCACCGTTCACCCCCCCCCTTACACACACACACACACACAAACCAATTCTGACATGATTTCTGAAACAACTGGCGCACGGTGGATTAGACAATCCGGGCTGCGGGAGAACAGTAAAGGAACAAATGTCGCGAGCCAGATTCGGTTGGTTCAATTACCATGTTTGTCTGCGTTATTATTGTTCATGTCTGTCTCGTTACACCCCCACCATTCTCTGTGATGTTTAAGTGACTATTAGAGATCTTAGAAACACTGCAACGGGTTTAAAGTAAAACAAATGGGGAAAAAAAATAAATAAAATGACATGACAAAGGGTTGCATTAGAGACATTGTTGTGAGAGCAGCATCTGACAGCAACTCGCTGTCTGTTTTGTTTTTTTTTGTTCAGTTTTCAGTTTCATTTTTTTTTTGGTTTCCCGTTGACAGTTAGTCAGCCATCCACCATCATCAAGTACACGCTGGTGAGATTTCTCTCCACGGAAGCCGCGTTCCTTTACGTTTGCAGGCACAACATGAATACGGCGCGATGATGTAAATGTGTTGTGCTGGAGAACAGGATATCGCTGGGGTTATCGCGAAAGGTCTCTCGTCCGTTCTTTATTTTTTACTTTTTACTATGTAGACGCGGTCGGTCTGCCCGGTGACTGAAGGCGGTTGTTGGCTCTGTTTTTGGCGGCCCATGTGTGTGACTGAGTGGTTTTCCTTTTTTCGTCGAGAACGTAGAACGTACGAAATACACCAGGTTGTGGTAGTTTTAAGCCGGGGCCCGTTCCATCGTCCTGCTTTGTAAAACGTGATATTTTGTACTGAATATTTATATGACTCAACACAATTAAACATCTTAAAAAACAAACAAATGATGTTTTATTTATTTATTTATTTTTAATAATATTATTATTTTTTTTGTTAATCTTAATTCATATCTATCTTCCCTCTGTGACGGTTCTGGCATGGAAGGGCAAGTGGGCAGTTATCAGCCTGGGTAATAGTGGTTAGAGGCTAGCGCGCTAGGCTAATTCATTTTCCTCACAAAAAGAGAAAAATAAGATAGTTACTGTTCTGCATAATGCTAATCCTCAATAAGACAAGTGGTTAAATAGCTAACACCGGGGGCTACTGAACCCAGGAAATCATTAATTAGACAATCTATAATTACAATCAAAACCAATCAGATTTAGTAAGGGATTAGAAATAAAACAAAAAACATGTATTATGGGATGAGTGGCAGATGCGAGGCAGATGGAGATATTCTACAGATTTAGGATCATAATTGGCAATTTCTTTCTCTCAAATAGCTACTACGGCGCTGATGTGAAAAAAAGAGGCATTTGCAGCGTTGCAGTTAAAAAAAGAAAAAACTTTATTTGCATCATTACAAAAAACGTTGACAGTCGAATAAGGAGGCTAATTTCAGTTTCTTTAAAATAAACATTTAATTTTGCCAGCCACATGTGGCGAAGACACTTCATACTATAGAGAGATGACACACACAAAGCAAACAAGGAAAGCAAAGACACAGAAACCCCCCCCCCCCCTTCCCTCAAACTAACCACAAGGTCGCTTGTGTTGGCGGCCGTGTTGGATCGAATCAGTCATCCGCGCGACGCGTGACGCTAGGCCACGCCGCGCTAGCCCGCCTGACGCTAGGCAGCACGACGCTAGGACGCGCAACGCTAGCCCGCCTGACGCTAGGAAGCACGACGCCAGGCGGCGCGACGCGAGCCCGCATGACGCTAGGCCGCGCAACGCTAGGTCGCGCGACGCTAGGCCACGTAACGCTAGGCCATGCAACGCTATGCCGCGTGACGCTAGGCCGCACAACGCTAGCCCACACAAACCTTCTTCCAACTTGGCGCTGTGCTAAGAACCCGGTTGGAGTTTACTGCACCCCCCCACCACCCCCTCCCCCCCAGCCTCCCCCTTCGCGTCGCAGGCTCTCCCCCATCCTCTCGTTTCTCCACCTGCGCCGCGGTCGCCTCTCCCTGACATTTAGCGGGAGAACGAGGGTCAAACCGCCGGCAATCACCCCATCATCATCACCCCCAGAAAATAAACCTCCTGCCACCACCACCACCCCCCACCCTCCCCACCCCATCATCCTGTCACACCTGCAGATGTGCACCGGGGGTGGGTGGGTGGGTGAGTGGGTGGAGGTGGAGGTGGAGGTGTGGGCGCGAGTGGGGGGGGGGGACACAGATGTCATGTTCCTGAGAACCTGGTCAACAAAGAGAGAGAGAGCGAGAGAGAGACAGAGAGCGAGAGAGAGAGAGAGAGAGAGAGAGCACGCACTCCGCCGCTGTCACTTCCTGCTCTCGTCCGCGTCGTCGCCCTCCTTCTCCTGGCGCTCTCGTTCCCGTCTCATCTCCTTCAGCTCCTGCCGGTATTTCCGCTCGATGAAGCGCTTCTGATGGGCCATCTGCGGGAAGTTATCTGGGTAGCGGGGCGGGCGAGGTAGAGATATACCGAGGTGGGGGGTTGGGAGAGAGAGAGAGTGGGGTCGACCAAGGCGGTGTGGGGGGAGAGAGAGAGAGTGGGGTCGACCAAGAAGGTGTGGGGGAGAGAGAGAGTGAGGTCGACCGAGAAGGTGTAGGGAGAGAGAGAGAGAGAGAGAGAGAATTGACAAGGTCAGTTTCCAACTGGGTGACGACAGCAATTCAAATTCAAATTTCACTGGTTGCAGTGTATGTGTGTGTGTGTGTATGTGAGTGCATGTGTGTGTGTGTGCGTGTGCGTGCATGCGTGTGTGTGTGTGCGTGTGCGTGCATGCGTGTGCGTGTGTACGTGTTTTGCTTCCGAATATCAAGCTGTCACTTTGGTCCAATGAGGGAAAACATTGTGAGGGTTATTACCAATGCAACCTCCCCCACACACACCCACCCACACCACCACCAAAGCAGCATCCGTCCAAACCCACAGCCCCCCCCCCACCCCACCCTTTTTGCGTCGTTATATTTTCATTAATAGTAACGGAGTAACATGACATTAGACAGGCTTCGTTTAGCTCAGCGGTGATGACAGCCCCCCCCTCCCTCGTCTCCCCCCCCCTCCCCCCACCACCCCCCGTCTCCCCCACCCCACCCCCGTTCTGATAACATAATTACATGAGATACATCTCGAAATGAGATCTGCGTGAGTGGGGGACGCCAGAGTGAGCATGGGACTGAGCGGGGGGGGGGGGGGAGAAGACACACAAAGCAAACAGTGCGTCGCGGGGCTTCCGCGGGGGTCACATCTCCAGACGTGTGCAGTGTGTGTGTGTGTGTGTGTGTGAGGGGGGGGGGGGGGGGGGGGGCGTCGTGGGGTCACATCTCCAGACGTGTGCGTGGGGGGCGATGATGATGATGATGGTGTGTCAGATCACCGGAGTGATACATTCGATCACGGCTATTAGCGCGCCGGCGAAATAGCGGCGACGCACTCAGACGATGCGGGGGGAGGGGGGGGGGGGGTGTAACCTCGCAGCATTCCCTGAGCCCCCCACCCCCCCCAACAGAAAACAACAACAAATGACACTCAATTGCGTTTGAAAAAACATTAGAGCCGACCACAATTTGGAGTGCTTGCGTCAGGGGGGGGGCGGTATCGAACCCGACACTCAGAACCATACTGACGGCCCGTGTTCACCGGTGGACACAAGAAAAAAAAAAAAAATCTGGATCGAACAACAACAAAAAAAACGCACCGAAGCAAATGATGAACACAAAAAAAATAAATAAATAAAAAATAAAAACATTTCGGTTTCTGAATGAGCAGACTCGAGCGCTGTTTGGACACGGACAAAAAGCCCGGTTCACGGCCGGCAAAGGGTTCTGGGGAGCTCCGCGGGCTCCCTGCTCGGTGAAGGACATCAAAATATTGCATGTGAACGGGAATAAAAAGGGAGGTACACAATAGAGTTGTGGTCAAGACCGCCTAAACCGAGACCAAGACACTACCCAGACCAGAGGGTATCGAGACCAAGACAAGACCGAGACCAAGTTGAGACCGGGAAAAAAAAACTAAAACTAGTGTTTAAGTTACACCAATACATGAACAATGGCGCAGCTGTTAGGAAAATAAATACGATGTGAAAAATATGTACAATGTAGGCACTGGCAGCACATATATAAGGTTTTGTGAAGAGCATGACCTCGCTGCTTGGGCTATGCACAAAACCCCTCGAGACCTCGATGTCCGAGACCGAAGACAAGACCGAGACCAAATACAGTCGACTCGGAGACAGAGACCAGGACCACGTAAAAGTGGTCCTGAGACCGAGACCGCTCTCGAGTGCTACACCTCTAGTCCAGAAACACAGGGGCACACGCCGTTTGGGGCCTTTTGGTCCTGACAACAGGGGGCTTCCATGTTTCATCTGTCCTGCGAGTCCCACTTCCTCTAAAACACATTGTTTCCTAATGGGCTCTGTAGGTACATCCTCTGTAATGAGATGCAGTAGCTCAGTGGGGGTGGAGCGGGTGGACAGAGCGGGGTCGTCCACTCACCGTAGGGTCGGCGGTTCGATCCCCTCGATCCCCCGACTCCTCTGACTGTCCACGTGTCGAACCCCCGCACACGTACTGATTGTGAGTCGCTTTGGACAAAAGCGTCTGCTAAATGCCTCCTTTATTTTGCATTTATTATTTCGAATGACACTGAGACTTGTTGGGGACCCCGAGATCGTGTGTTTGATTCTGTGCCCCCCCCCCCGCTTCTCCCAGCAGCAGCAGCAGCAGCAGCAGCACCCGTGGTGGCGGCGCAGACGAGTCATGGAACAAAAACAAAAGACAAATACTACTGGGAGTCTGGCGTCCCGAGCGTTTATAGCCCGACGAGACAAACACAGCGAAACTCACAATAACACCCCGAAAGATCACGGCAGGGGAATCCAAAGACCAGACTTCACACACACACACACACCTGGATGAACGCACACAAGAACCCACAAACACACACACACACACACACAACAATAGCAGCGACACACGCATATACTTCTATTTGCTTTCTAATGATGAAGTAACAACTGGCACACATTGCTGTGAAAAAGCCACAGAGGGAAAGAGAGAGAGAGAGAGAGAGAGAAGGAGAGCGTGAGAGAGAGAGAACAAAACAGGGAGCGAGACAGAGAGAGGGAAAGAGAGGGATGAGGGAGAGATAGAGAGAAAGAGAAAGAGCAAGAGCAGACAGTGAAAGAAATAAAGAACAAAACAGGGAGCAATACAATGATGGAAAGAGAGGGATAGTGAGAAAGAGAGAGAGAGAGACGGAGAGCAAGGAAAGAGAGAGAGAGTGAGAGAGAGAGAGAGAGAGACCGAGAGGGAAAGTGAGAAAGAGAGAGAGAGAGAGAGAGAGAGAGAGAGATAGAGAAATAGAGTGAGAGCGAGACAGAGAGAAAGAGAGCGAGACAGAGAGAGAGAGAGAGAGAGGAGAGAGAGATAGAGATAGAGAAAGAGAGCGAGACAGAGAGCGAGACAGAGAGAGAGAGAGAAAGAGAGCGAGAGCGAGACAGAGAGAGTGCAGGTATTGCGGTTGAAACATGGAGATCCCGGGCCTCTGTTCTCCCTGGGAGGCGACCAGAGAGAGCAGAGCAGTCTTTTGGCCGCTCGCATTGTTTAACATGCAGCAGGGGAGCATGCGTCAGAAGAGCCGCGCTGAGCGGAGGAAGCACACATAGCTTTTCAGAGAGAGAGAGAGAGAGAGAGGAGACGGGAACAGAGGATGCTGTGTTTTTCGGCGTCCTCGCCAAAAAACATATAGTGGATTCCCCGACGCACAGCACTGCATAGAAATGCGTCATTCAAGAAAAAAAGACCCCCCCCCCCCCAGCATGCCCTGCATACTGATTAACACCCCCCCCCCCCCCCCCCCCCCCCCCCACCCCCCCCCAACACATCTCCCCCTCCACTTCCAGCAACGGTGGGGATACCACATTTAGCTCGGCGCCAGTACTTTTTGTGTTGCACCCAAAATGCAGTAATTCCTCTCCGGGAGTGTTTAGGGGTTGGAGGGGCGGTGCGTGTGCGTGTGCGTATGCGTGTGCGTGTGCGCGCGTGCGTGTTGTGCACAGGATCAGGGCACTGCAGAGCCCCGTGGTCAGCGAGCGGCCCGGTTTACCGCTCGGGCCTCCGGGCCCCCCGCCAGTTGAAACAGACTACAGCCGACCGGGTCTGACGAGCCGTGGCTGGCCGTGCACAAACCCCACCCCCACCCCCGCCTCCCCCGCCTCCCTCCCCCCGCCTTCCCCCCCGCCAGGCCGCCAGGCGAGCTCCGAAGGACGGCCTGCGAGCGGCGAGCCTCCTTTTGAAGCAGCGTTCTTTCCGTCGGCCTCCGTCTCCGTCCGGGGGGGGGGGGGGCCTTTACCCGCAGACAAAGAAGAGGGCGGTGGGAGAGGAAGAGGAAGATGATGGGGTTACGGAGGCGCTGAACGGCGGCCGGTGGCGGCGGCGGCGCCGGGAAGCGGCTCGTAAAAACGCAGACGCCGTCTCTGAATTTTTTTTCCCCGGACGCCGCCTTTTTTCAAAACCCCCGGCGTTACCTGGATGACGGCGCCTTAGGGAGCGGGGTAAAACTCCAAGTCCAAACTAAATCCTCCCTCTCTCTCTCTCTCTCTCTCACTCACTCACTCTTACTCACTCACACTCGCTCGCTCTCCCCGCCCCATGACTCCCCTACCTGGCTCTCTCTCTCTCGCCTCGCCTCCAATTTGTTTGCCCTCATGTTCTGCCCTAGTCTGGGCTGTGGTTAACATTTAATACGGCCCTGACAGATACAGCCAAGAGACTGTCAGCAACCAGGAGCATCACATAATGAAGACTGAGCAGAACCAGCAGTGCACACCCGCCATCGCCGCTCCGCATGCAGGCAGACGCACAACCACACACACACACACACACACACACACACACTTGCATGCATGCACGCACACCAGCAACTCACGGACAGACAGCAACACACACACACACACAACACGCACACGTGCACACACACACACACACACACACACACACACACACACACACACACACACACACACACACACACACACACACACACACACACACACACACACACACATGCACGCACGCCGCCCACTCCCCCCTCCAGCCTCCAGACACACACTTCTCTCAGTAATGAGGCCTGAGCTGTCCAACCCTACATGGCCATGATGCTGTCTCCCATCTTTCCTGCTGGAGCCCGGATATCAGTCAGGACTGTGAGGCCCGGCAACACAAACCAAAGACAAAAGAGAGGGAGGGAGGGAGAGAGACAGACAGACAGAGAGAGAGGTTGAGAGTTGAGAGAGAGAGAGAGAGAGAGAGAGAGAGAGAGGTTGAGACAGACGGACGGAGAGAGAGAAAGGGTTGTCTCCTGCTCAAAGTGCCCCCTGATATGGGAGAAGGCCCTCCCTTAAATAAAACATGGAAATGCATCTCGTTTCCTACGTCGACGTTTCCCACCGCGAGACGGCAACGCGCTGTCGAGGGTGTCAAACACGGTGGGAGGAGGGAAGATGAGAGGAGGGAGAAAACAAGAAAGCGGGGGGGGGCGGGGGGGAGTAAAGAGCGAAAGACAACCAGAGAGAGAGAGAGAGAGAGAGAGAGCCAAGATGGCAGAGAGGGCCAACAAAGACAATCAATGATGAATCACATGACACGGGGGCTAATGTCCTTGATTAGTCTTGCCGTGGAAGCGTACCAAGCGCTCCGTTGGCTGGGAGGAGGAGGAGGAGGAGGAGGAGGACGGGACTCGGTGAAGACGGTTACCATGGCAGCGGCGCCCGGCTTCCGTTCCCCCCCCCCCCCACTCTGAAAGGTCGCCGCCAGGGAGGGCCGGCAGACACTTGTTTGCCGGGGGAGGAGGACCGATATTTCTCTCTCTCTCTCCCCTCTCGAAAACTCACCAAGGCCGAGTGGGGGGGGGGGGGGGGGGACATGACGCAAGATCGGGGCGGGTGCGTGCCGTGAGGGAGGCAGGGGTGGGTGGGTGGGTGGGTGGGTGGGAGCGCGTATCGATTTGTTCTGCAAAAGACGGGTGGGTTGGTGGGGGGGCCCGCTGTGCGAGCACTTTACCGTTTCCCGTTTGCGTGGCGAGGCCTAAGTGTTTGTTGGGTTCGAGCCCCCGAGTGCGGTGTTCCTTTGGGGGGGGGGGGGGGGGGGTGGTGGGCGTGGTTTTGAGGGTGGTGGTGGTGGGGGTGGTGGTGGTGGTGGTGCGCTGGGGGTCAGCGCTTTACTGACGGGCTTCCGTCGGGTCCCCGAGTGTGTGTGTGTGTGTGTGTGTGTGTGTGTGTGTGTGTGTGTGTGTGTGTGTGTGTGCGTGTGCGTGCGCGTCTGAGACACGCGCGGCGCTCCCGGATGCTCAGGACCTCCCGGCCCACGGGAAAAAAAAGGTACTCGGTTCGATTCCCCCTCACCTCCGGTGCACTCCCAAGTTTGACGTAGATATATATAAAAAAAATATATATACATTTAAAAAAAAAAAAAAGCTGCAGGATTAACAGAGCGGCAGAGAGTCTCTGGGTTCCCTTTGAACCAGAGACACGCACGTGTGTTTGGGGGGGTTAGTCAGTACATAGCAGCCCCCCCCCCCCCCCCCGCCCATGGTTCATAAATCATCGAATAAAACGGCAACCTTCGGCGTTCGCCGGGGGGACCCCGACGCGGAGGCAAACAGCATCCAAATGCCACGCGAACAGCGAGGGCTCGCGTCGCCCCGGATCCTCAAAGGCTGGCCGCCACCGCCGCTGCCACTGCTTTCGTCGCCGCTAATGTCGAGCGACAGGCGCGCGTTTTTCCGGCTCGCCACCCGCCGGTTTCAAACAGCCGTCATTACCGCAATTCATCAAGACAACGGGGCGGCGCCCCTCGGGGGTGGGGAGGGGGAGGGGGAGGAGCCGGACGCCGGGCGCCGTGGGGGAGACGAGGGGGAGAGAAGCGGAATGACGTGGGGAGCTTCGCCCAGGCGGGGGACGCTCCCAGCACTGACACCTGTTGGGTCTGGTGGAGGGTGGTGGTGGTGGTGGGATGGTGATGGTGGTGACGGAGGTGGTAGAAGTGGTGGTGGTGACGATGATGAGACGCAGTCGTCATTCAAGTCAGAGGTAATCCAAAGTCAAGTAAAGCCAAAGGGGGAGAAATAATACCAATTTTTTTTTCTTATAAAAAATGACGAGGGGATGGAGTGAGGTGTTTGGTGCCAGAGGAGACTCAAGCAGAGAGAGCGAGAGAGATAGAGCGAGAGAGAGAGAGAGGAAAGAGAGAGAGAGAGAGAGGAAGAGAGAGAGAGAGAGAGAGAGAGAGAGAGAGAGAGAGAGAGAGAAAGAGGCAGAAGGATGCAGATAGAGAGAGAGAGAGAGAGAGACACACACACACACACACAGCAGCGAGAGAGACGATTTTTTAAATTAACTGACCTTTTAAAAAGGCATCACTAATCTAGTCACATGAAACGGCAATTTATGAGAGGGGAAATGTTCATTTACTAGCAATGAGCATCTATCAATCACGCTGGCAGGGCCGTACATGGGAGGCAGCCCAACACCGAGAAGAGTGGGACGGGCGGGGGGGGGGGGGGGGGCGAGTCGGTCAACCAAACTACTCCCTCGCTCTCCCAGGAGAAGATGCAGGGGAGAGTGGGAGTTAGAGATGGAGAGAGAAGAGGGGGGGAGGACAGATATTAAGGTAGAGGAAGAGGGAGTGGGAGAGAGAGAGAGAGAGAGGCGCGAGAGTGTGTTCGAGATGAGAGATAGAAAGGCAGGGGGAGAGATGGAGAGACAACAACAAAGTGTGAGAGAGAGAGAGAGAGACAGAGAAAGAGAGACCGGCAGAGAGAGAGAGACCAGCAGAGAGAGAGAGACCGGGAGAGAGACAGAGAGAGAGAGACCGACAGAGAGCGAGCGGCGCTTGCCGGAGAGTCGCCGGGGCCGAGAGTCCAGCGACTCTCCGGCTCGGGGAAAATAATACGTTTGCGAAAAGCGCTAATGTTTCATAAAAAC
>JAXIVH010001697.1:0-2500 GCA_036785325.1 Urophycis tenuis
TAACTCTAACAGCGAGACGGACCCAATTACCACCCGCCGACGTCTCTAACAAGGTGCTGGGTGGAGAGAGGACTGCCTGGACAAACAACGGCCAGGGCCAATAATGAGAGCCCCTCATTTGAAGTGATTTCTCTCTCTCTCTCTCTCTGTTCTAACTCTCTCATCTCTCTCTCTCTCTCTTCTCTCTCTCTCTCTCTCTCTCTCTTCTCTCATCTCTCTCTCTCCTCTCTCTCTCTCTGTTTCTCTCTCTCTCTTTTTTCTAACAGTAGCCCTCACTGTCTATATGTCCCCCCCCTGTCTACCGGAGAAGGCATCTGGTTCTAATGTGTTATGAAAAATACCCCTTATAGTATTGCGTCTTTTTTTTTCCTCTACTTTTTCCGCTTTTCTTTCACATCACAAAAAAAGTTTGGCCATCGTTACAACAAGTGTGGACGTGAACGGCGAGACAAGGAGCGAAGAGGGAGCCGGCCCCTCACACATTAAGTCGAGCACAAGATATACAGGAGCGGGAACACACACACACACACACACACACACACACACACACACACCCACACACACAGCCACAGCCAGCGCACACAGTTCAGACTGGGAGAAGGGTGATTATTAATCATCCCTGAGTCGTGGTTGTCAATAGAAATGACGGCGCAACAACCCAGCAAACCGCAACAGCGCAAAGTTAGAGCAGAGGCGGCTGGTGGTGCCTCAGTCCCTGGCGGAGCTAACAGGACATGGATTGTCAATGGCCGGGCTTTGAGTCCCGGATCAATGGAGAGCTCCCGGTGCATGCTATCGATTCGTCTCCGTGTCCCAGATATCACAGTGACTCTTCATCAACACCAGCACTTTGCCATCCCAAATAATCAATTGAAAGGGGTTTGGGTGTTGTGTGTGTGTGTGGGGGGGGGGGGGGGGGACCTGTGTGGGGGTCTTGTCTCTTGAGAACAAGTATCACCGGCTACAGTTCAACATGATCACCGTGCTTCTTCTCGTCCATGTTTCTCTCTCTCTCTCTCTCTCGTCTCTCTCTCTCTCTCTCTCTCTTCTCTCTCTCTCGTCGTCGTCTCTCTCTCTCTCGTCAGCCCCCTCAGTCGCCCCACTTCCTTCCCCAGCCCCCTTCTTCATAGCCAGCCTTCTCACCCTCGCCCCTGGGGGGTCCGCGGGGGTTGTGCTGTCCTGGCTGGCGGTGTTCGGTGACATGGGATGCGAGCTCCACAAACGGTGGCGTGCCAGGGATCATGTATGAATGTATAATCCCAACAGGATCAATAGGACCTCATCAGGAGCACAGAGAGTAAGCCAGGTGTAAGCTAATTATCTATTTATAGGAGAAAAAAACAAACACACAACAGCTTTGAGAATTGCAAAGGTATTGAAATTAAAAAAAAAAAAAATCATAACCCGGTTATTAATTAACCTCTGAAGCTGTATATAACATTTTTCCAATGTTAATTGTAGTAAGCTGGGAAAATACAGGAATTTGAGTAATGCTGACTTTACTCTTGGTAAGTGAAGACAAGAACTAACTTCACTTCACTGCTGACAAACTGACAACACTTTGAGTTGTACTTACTTTTGTTTTTCTATACCCAGATCATTGTGCCTTTTCCCAAGTTAAGTCACGGAGTTTTTTTTTGTTTTTTGATTCTTTTTTAAGGAAATCTGATGAAATCCCTCTTGGTCCCATTATCTGAATCTGTGAAGAATTGCGCGGACGGCGTAAAGTTTTTATACAGGCCATCTTCTATCCAATCCATCCTATCTGATCACGGCAATTTTGGTTAAATAAAAACAGGCTCAACAAACTTTTAACAACACTAAACATGCCGAACAGTGTTGGACAGCTGGAGTGTAATGAATAAACGGTTTTAACCGGAGTCTGTGATTACCGAAAACCAGCAGACTGAAGACAATATAATTTTTTGTTCTCTCATATGCCCTGCAAATACTTTTTTTTGTTATGGCGTTAAGTCAGCATAAAGGCAAGAAAGCACATCTTCTGTGCTGTTGTCTACCATCAACATTAATAAATAACACAATGAAACAATAACTATCTTGTAAGTAACCAAGTGAAAATGATGTATTTTGGTTAATCTTATAGACACAAATAGAGTCTGATATTGGAGAGGCTATGCTGACCATTCATAAATGTAGTTTAATCCTTGCAGAGGATCTTCTCGGGATGCTGTCGAGGATGGACAACAAGCCTTGGCAGGGTGGTCTAGAAGACCAACATACCGCCAAGTCCAAGCCCAATCGATCCCCACAGTCCTAGAAACCGGTTTGGGATGAATCTGCGGGCTGCAGGTAATGCACTGAGCTGCAGGAGGACTTGAGAGAGACAGAGACACACACTATCAACAAGTACACCCCTCAATGTAAAAAGCACTCATTAGAGATAGATGTACTGTAAATTAAACCCCACACAAGACATTCAAAAATATGGACCACCAATCAAACGCCTATAAGTTTACATGCAATGGTCCCATAAAATGTT
>JAXIVH010001697.1:7500-17252 GCA_036785325.1 Urophycis tenuis
TCTTCTCTTTGCCATTTTCATGACATTTTCATTTACTTAAAATCCCAATCTCTGATCTTGTGATTGCTGTATGCAGCATCAAACATTGAAGAATAGCAGAACAAACTGGACCTAGATTGAACGTAAGGTGTAGCCTTTTATTGTATTTTATTTTCCATCAAGTGGAAGGTGATTAAATATCCTGTGCTGTGATGAGGAAAGCAGATTTGAACAGAAGCTCTAGCGGCCAATTGAAAAAAAGATGAATACTTTCTTTTTATATGCAGGAAAATCAAATATAAATTGAATTGACGAGTGAGACACATGAAAACTCAAGCCCACACACGCCATGATCCACATGTGCTGCCCATACTTTAAGTACAAGAAGGAGATAATTGGACAAAAATGTTTTGGAAACTGTGACAAAATGAAATGCTTATAGAAATTCAAACCGAATCGGTACCAAAACAAAACTGAAATGACATACTGATATCAACTTTGAGCACAAAACACAGGAGCACGTAAGACAATAAAGGCAGTATTGAAACAGAAGAACTTTAGAGCATCATTTTAAAAAATGTACAATGATCTTATTCTCTGAGCTAATTAAAGTAAAATGCACAATTATGGTGCACTTTTTGTGGTTAATAATTGTATTTGGGGGTACTACTAGAATGAGTTTCATGTGAACTGTGTGCCTTATTATTCTCACGCTGTTCATTGCTGCAGAACTGCTCAAAGCCTTTGTCAGAAATGCTTGTATAATCATAAATCCAACTCCACACTTGTCCACAATGTTTAACATTTTGTAATCAGAAAACTATCACCATGTTTGTACAAATCTTTAGGTAAAGTGAGGAGCTGAGCTGACTAACCAAAAACATGTGAACACAATAACATGTGCTAGCAAGTTAAGCAAGGCTGAAATCTGACTAACAAAAACATTTGAACATTATAACATTAAGTAACTTTTGCGCTGGGTATAGGCCTACAGCTCACCTACAACCAACAACTCTACAATTGAACACTCGGCAGCACCAAATTTGTTTTAAACAGAACAAATCAACAACTAATAATACAGATTGCAAAGCTCCGTCAGTGAACTTTGCCCGGCTAACGAAGACCTCCTCCGTAAAACGAAGGGAACAGCCTAAATTATTTATTTTGGAAATCCACACAGAGGGGATTTGCCTTCACACTGATACACTTCTCAACATAGCCACCTCCAACTAGTTTTGTTTGATGGCATATAACCAGCTGCAAGGCTGGGACTTCTGCACTTCCGTGATTTCATGACGTCACAAAAGCATGGATGTAAATGTTGACTACAAACGAGCCATTTCAGGCCGTTCAGGAGAGGTGTTTTCTGTGGGAGAGGGCAAATCCCAGACTTTGAGCTGTGTAGCTTAGCATACCAAAGGGAAAAAACGAAAAAGCATTATATGAGCCCTTTTAGCTTTGTTTATTTCAATATTATCCTATTCCAATAATATGGATCTCACCATCAACTAAGGAGAGCAAAGCACAATTGTTTTTAAAATGAACAAGATCCTTCAAGTTTTTAAATGTCTTGTCTTTCCATATAAATGGCAACCAAAAATCTTCAAAAAATTACTCCAAAGGACATTAACAATCTCCCCAGCACTGTGAATAACACTGTAATTTTATGATAATATTAAAAATACTGAAAGATTGTGTCTATAGAACAAAATGGGAATGTATCTGAAACTGCAGCGTTCTAAAAGCATCCACTGCAATTATTTAATGAAGAACCCACAAATGTAGATCACCAATGTTTTTGTCAATGGTGGCTTGAACAACATGCCCCAAGCTGGTTTGTTATGTTCTGTGACAATACAATGTTCTTTCTCCTCATGGTGTATCCTTTCTAGGCATTTGATTTCCTTTGTTCAAAGCTTTGACACACATTTCATACATCACTTTCCCATGTAAACAGTCCAGTGCCATCCACTCGTTACTCCCACTCACACCCATTACACCAGTCTTTAAAGGTACTACTGTATGTAACATTGACAACGTGCAATTGTCTGCACCCGCCCCCTTCCTCCCCAGACTCAAAGCTCACGTGGGTTGCCATGTTGAGGACACTGAAAGAACACAAACCCAACATTCCATTTTGCCGACGGCAATATTGTATTTTGAGATGAGCGCAATAATTATATTTTGACAATAACAAGTGATGAGCTAGTCCAGCTAATGTATGCATTTGCAATTAATTTATTGTTTGCAAATTATAAACCAGCTCATTTGGAATGTCTTGACATCCTTCTTGGCTTTAAGCTGTGCTATCAGCAAATGCAACCCCCTAAGATATACCAATGTATTGGTATTGCTTATACCCCTGAAGATCAACCCAAAATCCACATTTAAATTAGATGAAATTAAAACTTTAGTTTTATATTCAACATTAACATAAACAGTTGCAGACTGCTTACCCATGCTTACAAATAATGAGTTCTTTCACCAGATAAGACTTCATAAGCATCAGGGTTCGAACGCCTGCAGATTTATTTCCCAATTTCATTGCCATATTTATGGAATTACTGGACATTGTAGTCCGGTGCGCTCACCTTTGTGCATACAGCGAAGAGGGAAATGTTGCTGGTGCACCTGTGTGCTTCCGCCAACATGGACATCGCACACCACCACTGAGGATATTTCTCTCTAACGTGGGTTTATTGGTAAACAAACCAAATGGACTTATGCTACTGTTAAGGAAGTACAGAGACTTTCCTCCAGCTTATGTTGTGTGCATCATGGGTGGGCGGCTGTGAGGAGCAATATCGGACCCTGCACTGCAACTGGCAGCTTTCCATATCTTCAGAGAAGATCGTGGCATATAACTCTCTGGTAAGAGAGGGGAGCTCTTTGTTTTTAGACTAACAGCTGGAGGTGCAATGATCCTACAGCACGGTTCTACTGATCTGGAATAGTTTTGGACCTGTAAACTGCAAACGCTTGTTCTTCTTCCTCTTCTTCATCTTCTTCTTCTTTGTCGTCGTCTGTGAGTTTGTTTCATTCATCCCAGTCAGTGTTTACATCCCACCGCAGCCCAATGTGCAGGAGGCACAGTGCATGCTCGCCAAACAGATACAATGTGTAGAGCGGATAAACCCAGACTATTCAGTGATTGTTTATGTTTGGATCACTGTTACGCTACAATAAGCAGTGCATATCATTTTGTCCCCCAAGCAACACTGATCATAGTTCAGCTGATTTCTGCATAAAAGGGGGGGGGGGGGGGGGGGGGGGGTAACTCTGTAAATCAATGTTAAGGACATCAAATAAGTGAACCAGTAAAGCTATGGAGGATCTCTGGGTGTGCTTGGATTGCACTGACTGGGATTCTTTCCGGACTGCTACCAACAGTCTGGATGAGTTCAAAGGGGTTGTGACGTCCTACAGCTTCTGTGAGGACAGCTGTGTGCCATCATGCACCAGGGAAAGTTACAACAATAGCAAAACCTGGTTTACAGCCAAAGCATTCCAAATAGGGGACAGGAACATGCTTAAAGAGGCTTAGTACAGGTTTAGCAAGGAGGTGAGAGAAGCTAAACGACAGTACCAACATCAGTTCTCAACCAATAACTCTGTTTCTGTCTGGAGAGGACTCAGACAGAGAGCACATTACAAACCCAGAGCCCCAACTCCAACAACTCGCACCTGGCCAATGAGCTGAATGACTTTTACTGTCGCTTTAATGACAATGGGACAGTCTTGACACCAGAGCAGGGGAATTTGTCCCCACCACAGCAGGGGAAGATATGGCATGTACCAGCCTGCTTCAAAACCTCCAACATCATCCCTGTCCCCCAAAAAAGAGAAAAAGGGCCACATGACTAAATGACTACAGAGCAGTCGCTCTGACCTTTGTGGTAATGAAGTCAATTGAGTGTCTTGGGCTATCACACCTCAAAACTATCACGGACCCCCTCATGGACCCCTGCCATTTGCTTGGAGAGCAAACAGGTCTCTAGACGACACAGTTGACATGACTTCATCCTCCAGCACCTAGACTCCACAGAAGCCTACAGTATGCCAGGATCCTGTTCATGGATTTCAGCTCTGTCTTTAACACCATCATCATCCCAGCTCTGCTATAGGACAAGCACTCTCAGCTGAGCTTTCCTGAATCCACCTGTAGGTGGATCACAGACTTCCTGTCTGATAGGAGGCAGCACGTTTAACTGGGAAGACACAAAAATCTGCCTGCCCATCTGCACCGGTTCCCCTCAAGACCCTCTGCTCTTTTCCCTATACACTAACAGCTGCACCTCCAGTCATCAATCTGCCGAGCTGGGAGATGTGGAGACCTGGTGCAGTCAGTACATCTCAGAGCTCAATGCTGTGTAGTGGAGATGGTTGTGGACTATGAGAAGAACACAGCCAAACTCACCCCATCACCCTAAGAGACTCCATATCGTCGACTGGAAAGTATCTCCCTCTGCTTCCTTGGAAGCATCATCTCCTAGGACCTAAAGTGAGAGATAAACATCACCTCAATCACCAACAAAGCTCAAAGCTTCCTGAGGCAGCTGAAGAAATTAATTTACATAACATTTACATTCAGGGCATTTAGCAGACACTTTTATCCAAAGCGACAAAGAGTACATTAAGAAAGTGAAACATTTCATTGCTGCTAATACAGTAAGAAAGTCACCAGAACAAGTTTCAAGCATTTCAATTGCTAGGTTAACCATTGCTAGTATACAACATCTCTGACTAAGTGCCAAGTTACAAAGAGTGATTAAAGTACCAAGACGTACAACAAATAAGAGTATGAGGGTAGGGTTTTTTTTTTAAGAGGATGGATATTATGCAGGGTTCAGGTGAACTCTGAACAACTGGGTCTTGAGTATCTTCCGGAAGATGATGAGCGACTCTGCAGACTTCTCAACGTGCAAACGGCAATGATGGTGCACTTCTACACCTCCACCATTTAATCCATTCTCACCTCCTCCATCACCATCGTCGACCGATGGTCGAATCAAATACGACAAAAGTTGTTATGCGGCACAATTCAATTTAGCAGAGAAGCAAAAACTGCTGCACTGCTGAGTTCCGATGGAGAGAATCATTTTCACCAGAATGGCTGGTACAATATCCCAGTGGCTGTAGACACAGTTTGCATTTGGCTTTTGTGAGATCATCTTTAACCGTTGTGTGATGTTCATATTTCAGTTATTCAGTCAGTGTTCAAGGGTCTGGTGGACCCGCTGCATTTTGGGGGTTTTAATGGTTTTGAATTCCTGCCAAAGTTGATCTTTTTTTTTTCTCTCCTACTTTTCAACTTGGAATGTCCCACTCTTATGCGCACAATTTTCCGACAGTATAAAGATGACGTCGACTAAATAGCTTTCTATCAAAGATGTCCATCATCAAAGATTAGTGATCACCCTACACGAGGGCTAAAACTAAAACAAATAGAATGCACATTTCAGAGGAGAACATACTGGCTGTAGCTTTCGTGTCGGAGAAGGCAGTATTTCGACGTGCATGTTTGCTTAATCTCTGGCATATCATGGTCATTGGATGACTTACTCCAGTACATTGGCTACATATTGTACCTTTAAGTAGTAGCTGTTCCATTTCTGATAAGGAATTCCTAAAGCTTGCAATAAGCTTTTTTGTAAGGCTTCTAAATGGAGTGATCTTTAGTTTGGTAGCCACTGCCAAGTCTGCTATATTCCCACCAGTCAGTTGTATCAGCTTTTTCCCTGTGACCTCACCATATCTATAGTTTCAGGTTGCCAAGGAACCTCCAGACATGCATCTTTTAGGATTGGCTCTAGATTTGTTTTAGAAGCCAGTGAAAGGAAGGATTAGAGTCCAATCTTGTTTGTTCATCATATTCCACATTTTAGAAACATTTACACATAACATTCACACACATCATAATGGCTTCAACCATTTAAGATTACAGTTAGATGAGACAAGAGTACAAAGTTCCCTGCCAAAGTTAAAATGATCAACTTGTATGTAAAATAATTTCCCTATAATTAATGTCATACTACAATTTACCTTTGAGGATAAGATTTTGCGATAATGCACAACAATGTGCAATTTGCACTATCATGCCTTATCTAAAAATAACATAATCTGCATAAACACAGAGACATCAGACACCATCAGCTACATGACCCTGCTCAACTCTTCCCTATGAAATACCCCTACCAATGTTAAATGGAGCATTTAAGCCACTATTGATTTTCAGCACACATTCAACTTCACTATAGAACAAGACTATACTACAAGAGATGTTTTGATTTTCCACCTGGTGAAATGCCCTTCTCTTCAGCCATAGAATTAAAAAACCAAGCTGGACATCCAAATAGTCCCAAATTAAGGCTGCTATCCTTAATTGATATTGTGTCATGATTGATCTTGTATCATGGATACAATATGATATATGATACAATATATCTGTGTCCACAGCCTGATCCATCACATCTCTCAGATGATTAGCCAATGCTATTGAGATTATTTTGTAGTCCGCACAAAGCAAATGTACTGGCCTCCAGTATTTAACCTCACAGAGGTCACCTTTTTGGTAGTAGAGTGAGGACAGCTCCCTCTTGTCTTGACAATAAGTGCTACTACTACTACTACTACTACTACAGCTAAGAGGAAGACAGCTTTTCTCCAGTGTCATTAAAGCCAGCCAAAAGGTCTTCCCCTTGAGAGGTGCAAAAGACTTTGTAGAACCCCACCGAAATGCCATCAATCCCCGGTGCTGTGCCATTTGTCATGCCTTCTTTTGTGACTTTTACATCTTTCAGTGTTATAAGTTGTTCTACCTCAGGTCTTTTGTCTGTCTGATGTTTCAAGCAAATCACTGAGAAAGTGGGTTAATACTGCTGGGTTGTCATTGTATTCACAGGTGTACAGTTTAGAGAAGAACTCTACAGCTCTTCTCCTGATGTAAGGTGATTATCCGAGTTCACGTCTCTCAGTCGTTCTGAGACAGTGAATTCTGAAGTGGAAAAAATACCTAGAGGGAGCACTAATCTCCGCTATGTTCTGGAATCTAGACCGGATTAAAGCTTCCCTTACTCTGCCCCCCAGCATATCCCACAGTATTAGCTATGAGTGCCTGGATATAGCCTCGATCTCATGTGGATCCACTTGTTGTCTGAGTTCCTAATATCTATCTCTAGATCATTCAGTGTCTTTAGTGAGTTTAATGTTTACTGAATACTACATTGTTGGATTCAAATTTTGTCAATATACCACCATTGTTGCATAAATGTTTGTTGGGCTTTCCCAACTTCCAGTTGTTCCATGAATAAATAAAACGTTTTTTTTCAAATTAGCTACCATAATTTAATAAAACTTTTAAAAAGCCAGTATGCGTTTTAGGTTTCACCCCATGAATAACAGTGGCAATTAACATAGTGATGAAATGCCTACTGGTGACATCAACCACAAGTTAAAATTCTGGAGGAGTCTCTGTTATGAGATCAGGAATATTGTTATCAGTACTGTGTTTGGAATGCAAGGCATCTTCCAAATCATCAGTCCTCAACAATACTCAATACTTCAAAACTCTCTGTATTTGTGGTTCAATAGGATTCCTGTCCAAATTGCTAATAGTGCAGTTGAATTTATCCCCCGTTATAAAAAAGGAAATCTGTTTTAATAGCCATCTTCTAAGGTGCTTGATAATTCATCTAAAAACATGCACCTATCTCTCAGCAAACCTTGTGATGAAATATAAAATAAAATAAATCAGTTTTTCATATTTTGCCACAATTTTTGGTAAACTGTCTTTAACAATCTTCGCCTTATGCAATTTCCTCAGGGATCATTAAAGTATTTCTGTCTGTCTGTCTGATACTGAACTCAAATGGCTAAAAACCTCCTGACCAACCCACTTTATTTGCATTCAGCCTTAATATGACCTTCGCCCCTCTGTCTCATACATTTTCAAACAATATCAATAACGACAAACGATTAGGAAAATAACCATAGACAGCAAGTTTGTTTTTTTACTTTAGTTGTTTCCAAAAACGTACTTGTTGCAGGAGGATTCCATCTGTGTTGACCCAGCATATTGTTTCTCTGACTTGGTAAAACTTTAAAAAGCATCCCATCGTCATGGACCATCATATGACCATATGACCAACTGCAGTTGAGGGATTGTGCGCAGGAATCGAATCGACACTATTTGTCGTGATCGACAAATCGCCATTCGATTCGAACAGGTCCAACATTCCTGTTGAATTTAACACTTTGTCAGTCGAGTCCAGCAATAGATTGTGGATGCTGCTTCGGCACTATCATAACCCGCGAGTCGCTAACCCACAGTCCTTCATAGAGAACTTTAGAAGCAGAAGGGCATTTGGCAGATGCTTTTGTCCAAAGCGACTTACAATCGGTACATTTGTGGGGTTCGTCATGTGGACAGTTGGAGGCGGCATCGAACGCCAACCCTCCGGTTAGTGGACGACCCGCTCTACCCACTGAGCTATGCCGCCCCATTTACACTGACAGGCACCTTCCCCATGTGAGAGATTTCTCAAACTTGGTCCTTTTTTAGGCACGATAACCAGCTTTCCCTGGCTGCCGAACAAAACAGTGCTCAACAGTGCTGGTGACAGTGATAAAAAAGTTGAATTAAAACACCAGTGAAATTTAATTTGAAAAAGTAAAAACCTCAGTCCATCTCCAACTTACTCCCCACAACCTCCGCAAATGCTCCAAATGTGCATGAGAGAGAGGGATATATAGAGGAGAGGGAGAGAATCAATGGCAAGGTCAGAACCGTGGAGAGGAGCCGAGGACCTGAAGGCGTCCTGGAGAAGAGTCATATTTAACCTGAGGCGAGAGAATAAATTCACTTTCCTCTGATCAGTTTAAAAAATCTCTTGCTGTCAGAGTCCAGCAGATTTATACAAATGAATGGCCGTTAGTTGAAGATCTCCAGCGTGTGGGTTATTAATTGTTAAAGTGCATACATTAAACAAAATGAGCAAAAAGTCATTTTCATAAATTATCTCCTACCTCCTGAAAAAAGTAATAATAAAAAAAAGTATAATGAAAAGATAGTTGGACTGGTTTCATATAAGCAGTGATGAATACAATGCGGAGGGTATGGATAGAGGAAGGCAAGGAAGAGAGATGGAGGGATGGAGAGGAGCATACGCCTAGCTGCTGACTTAAAGCAGAGACGCAGAGAGAGAAGGAGAGCAGTGGGGGAAACAAAAGAGAGGAAGAGGACAGAGAGAGAGAGAAGGAGAGGTTGACATCATGAACTGATCTGATTATCCTGTTTCCACTCTGCGCCACATTGTCTGGCCTTTCTCTGGCCCTCTCGTTGTCTCTCCTGCTCTGTCTTCATATAGCTCCATATATCTCTCTCTCTCTCTTGATATCTCACTGGTCAATCACGAGATCCTTAGATCTGTGCGCAAATGTGCATGTTGCGGGTATTTTATTCTGTCACGTGTGTGGGTCTTCCATGTGTAAGAATGCAATCCCCCAACATACATACACCTATACTTACACACGCACGTACATACATGCATACACGCACACACACACACACACACACACACACACACACACACACACACACACGCACACACACACACACACACACACACACCCCAGGAGGTAAAGGCATGCAAGCTGTCCAGCTTTGTTGTGCGTACCTGTGGCTTGTCGGGGCGCTTCCTGTTTCCTCCGCCGCATGCTTGCTCCGGGGGTGGGGGTGGTGATGGGGGGGTGGCGTGGCTGACAGGAGTTCTCTC
>JAXIVH010001698.1:0-17243 GCA_036785325.1 Urophycis tenuis
GTTTACTCAACTATATAATGATCATTCTTGTGGCTCAAATTCCTGAAGCTCAGCATGGAAAACGCACGCAAATACGCTCGTACACACCATAGATCTTTAAAGGCGACTGTCGGCAACTGTAATATTTGTATGTCTTTGCGTTTGTTTCTAAACGCTGTCTCCCTTCTTTGTCTCTCACTAACGCAGAGCGAGGATCTCCACTGCGCCCTGCTGTGTTATGTGTCCAAACAAACTCTGTCGGTGTGGCCGCAAGCTGTGCCAACAGCGCGGCGCGTTCCAGCGGCTCGTCCTTCACAGCCGTCCCGTCAGCGGGCGGAGCGGAGGAACCGCAGGCCCAATTCGTCGTGTTTAGGTTCGGCAAAAAAAAAAAGAAGAAAAAAAAAAGAACCATCGTGAATCACGTGGAGGTTGGAAAGGCGCCCCTGTGTTTCTTGGCAAGAAGGGCGGTTGGTGAAACGCACAGAAGAAAGAAACATATTTTAAATGGGCGGTGAAAGCACAAGAGAAAATACTTCGAATGTCACATGGCACGCGTATGTGCGAGGTCCAGTCGGTTCTTATGGGCGGGTGAAGGGAACGGGTTGGACCGGGGTTCCAGAGCTTACTGATACACTAACAAGGGCGATGCAAAAACCAATGGGGCCCGGCTAGTAGGCCTATTACCAAGCATTCTGTTAGATGTGCGTATCATGGGAGTTGGGAGTCGGCCCACAGCGGGAATATGTAGTTTCACCACTGAAAAACAGATTATGCGTAACGGACCGTTCCTTGTTACCTTATAGGTGTAATCTTTGAGCAACGGGTTTGTGAGAACGGCCAGTCTGCTTTGGAGACTGAAATGAAAGCATAAATATTTAATTTCACTACTACTAAGGCATTTTGCTGATGGCATCGGGCAGGCTCGTCGTCGAGGCTATAGCCGGATCTTTTCACATGTGATGTCACACATGTGAGAGACTCCCCCCCCCCCCCCCCCCCCCCCCCCCCCCCCCCCCAACCCCAACAGATTGATCTCTATTCTAAGTGGCATCAACATATTTTGTTCTTTTTTTGGTTACCATTTTTGTTTGTGGTTTGGTGAATTGCTTAAACTTTTAAATGAAATTGTAATGCACAGTACAGTACAGTACAGTATATAGGTAGTAAAGGGAAAGGGAAAGGGATCTGGTGGCCGACAGTGTCTAGGTCAAGCCCACCTCATGCGTCCTCACGCCCACCTCATGCCACCTTTAGAAACGGAAAAATTACATGAGGGTCCACGGAGCTACATCCAAAGAAAATTAAATGTTGATTTTAATACAATTTGTCCATCAAGAAATGTGTTATTTGGATTAGACTATAGCATGTTGTAGTAGAGAGTGCACGCACTTCCAACTCAGTAGGTGCAGGGTAAAAAGTCAGATAATAAGAAAAAAGTAGGCCTATAACCGCACACTGTCGCTGCTGCTCCCATGATTTTATTAGAAATAGGCATACAACGTTTCGAAGACCCATACGGTCGAAACGTTGTATTTCTAATAAAATCATAGGTCTTCTAGAAGACCTATACGGTCCTATACGGTCGAAACGTTGTATTTCTAATAAAATCACTGGGAGCAGCAGCGACAACTGTGCGGGTATACTTTTTTCATATTATCGAATAGCAGCCATGAAAACAGAATCGCTCAAACAATGTAAACAAAGTTACTCCCGTTGCTTTTAACTAGGCCTAGTGTCTAGGCCTATGTGCATAATTTTGAATTCCATATTTCTTGATGTCAAACATTCTATTTATATTAGACAAATGGCATGAACATTTCGTGGATATTCAGATCAAAAGCAAAACTTTTTTTTTTTTAATTTCGCTTCAATGATTCCCACTCAAAATGTTCCATCGATATGGTCCAGGCGTGACGCGTGAGGTGGGCGCGACTTAGCGACTCTGCTATAGGCCTACAACATGGTCCTACAATGACATCTTCTGGTAAGTAATGAAACTCATTCAAAGTTCTGGTATCATCACTTTTTTACTAAGCACTGATTTACTTAAGACATTAAGACATACAAAATCGGTTGCTTATGAATAAAGAGCTGAAGATTTGATAAATCTATATCGCAAACAATAACAATCAATGTGGGATATTCGTCAACTGTAAAATATGATGTCACAATGGTGTGAGAAATAGTACATTAATAATGTGAGGATGAGTAAAAAAACATTTCAAATAAGATGCAAAATCAATATATAGGCCTAGAGAAAATATACACAATATGACATATTATGCTAATGTGAAGATAATGAAACATTGATAAACAGAAGAACACATTCCACTGATAGAATTAACATGTTTTTGATTCATACCCAGGCTATTACATGAAACCAATGGAGTATGGTCTTGCATAGACCAGAGATTCCCTTCAAAACTAAAATTACAAGGTGAAATATTAATATTTGTTGAATGTGTTCACTACTATAAATGTCGACTGTTTCTGAGCAATACAGTTTAAACTCCTAGGCCACGACAACATTTAACAAAGAAATGAGTGTGTCCATGAGCCGTAGGTCTACGCTGTGGGGGTGCATGAGACAACAAAAGGTTAGGAACATTGTAGACTGATGCCCATCCCACATCCGTGTGTTGCCACGGTAACCAATGCAAGCGGCCTGCAATAGCGCCAGAAATCCGGTAGAGGGCAAAGTTTCATCAGTTGTGTGTGAACGAGCGATGCCGCCATCACCCAGGTAGTGACTGTCCACAAGCTGTTCATCAGTCGACACGGGAGACCGAGGGGTTGTCTTCTGTAGCTTTGCTGTGTAGCGCCTCTCCGCTGTCTGAACCCTGTTTTAGAAATGGTGACTAAACCCAAAAAACAAACCGGCGGGAAAAGCCAACCGACCCTGGTCGAACAGGACAAGACTCCGATTGTTATGAAAAGTAACATGAGACGTGCAGGCAGAGAGGGAAAGGGTTTGAGCAGCTTTCTGCCCTATGTGATCTCATCCAGCAGAGCCAGGCTTGGGCTTTCTCCTGGTGCTTTCATGAAACTAGGAAGCACTCTACTGCTCGGTAAGTTACCGTTAGCTAGCTAGTTAGCCTCGTAGCTCAGCTGCTAACGGGCTCCTTACAACATAGAGTACGGATGTAGTGTTGGATGCAGCGCGCCCACTAGCCGAGTTATGCCTCCACTCGTAACCGTTAGTTAGCTTCACCGTTGCTAAAGTTACTGTTGGCCGCTTACCGTTACTCATCCAGCCTTGATGTCAGTAACAAACATGGCTTTCTAATGTGTGTCGTTCCTGGGTGTGAAGGAGTCTTGCAAAACTTGATGACAGGTTGATTAACAGGTTGCCCGGAGTTTAACTATCTCCTTAAAATCTACACTGATTGCCTTAAAATGGCACCCGACACCAAACCACTTGCGATCACTTTAAGTTTGTTCGACCGCCAGATACCCAAAAGACACTGATGTGCCATTGCGGTCTCATTCAAATTAATTAAACATTTAATGGTGTTCTTATTTTGCAGCTGCACTTGCTGGATTTCTCCACTGGTAAGGTGTGTGTGTGTGTGTGTTGTGTGGTTTTACCATGCAGTCATATATTTAGATTTTGAGGTACAATATCAGTGGTGAAGTGATAAGCTGTTATATTTATGTTTAACAAAGCCACATTTGACATTTTCATGTTATTGGTTATGTGTCATTTCTCTGTTTAATTGTATGTAGTTTATTGTATGTTATTGTATATGTAGTGAAGGTCATGCCTTAGTCACTTAAAATATGTTTCGCAATGTGTATTGGCACACACCTCTGTGCACGGTAATACCGCGTTTTTCTTCTGTTTGTGATTAGGTATCACCTCACGCTCCTGTTTGAAAATGACAGACATTTTTCACACTTATCTAATCTGGAAAAGGAAATGGCCTTTCGGACAGAAATGGTAAATGGGAGAGAATGTATAAAACTATCATTATTCTTTCTGGCTTTGCATCCATTTTAATGACTAACAATACATCTTTGTTTAAGCCACAGTCTGCGATTAATCAAAGTGCATCATAAGGTTATCCAATTGCTATGCATGGCTCTTTCTCTCCAACCATAATCAAGATTCTTATCCTGTACGCGGTGAGTCACAAGACCTTTAAAAAAAAAAAAAAAAAAAAAAGTTTGCACCATCGCTGAAAGTGAGACTTTATTTTGTACAAGCAGGAAACCAATAGGTGCAGTGAGCTCTGAGGCCATCTGCTGATTCTATCTAGTGTTGTGCATGTATGACATGCCTTGCCACATTTTTATTCTCCTCTCTCCGTTTCTCTGAATCCCATCTCATTCAGCTCATCCACCGTAATCCTGTGAGTTGTGCCACAGCTTTGGTTCTGCTTGTGTTTCAGGGTCTCTACTACTCCTACTACAAGACCATCATCGAGGCGCCCTCCTTCCTCAACGGCCTCCACCTGGTCATGAATGACCGCCTGACGGAGTACCCGCTGATCATAAATACCCTGAAGCGCTTCAATCTGTACCCAGAGGTTAGTTAGTGCATCGTGCCATCTACATTACTGTATGATGTTGTAGTGTTGCTTTCCTTATGTTACTTACTTAGCCGTATTCATGTCTTCTAAGCCGTATTCATGTATTCATGTCTCTAAGCTGACATTTTTCAATACAAAACGAACAACAACCACTCCCAATGAAGCCCCCATCCAGAAGTCATTTACCACAGAGACATCACGACCAAAATGCCAACATTAAATGGTTGTGCATGCGGCTGATCCTCAAGAATAGCCGCCTACCCTCATCTTCTCTCCATCCCTCGCCCTCTGCCTACTAGGTGGTCCTGGCCAGCTGGTACAGGACGTACACGGGTGTCATGGACTTCTTCGGGGTCCCCACTAAGATGTGTTGGTCCATCAACAGGGGAGCGGGCCTCGCCCCCGTGGACAGCTGTGAAGGTATTGGCCGTTGTCACGGCGCCGTTCGTTTTAGCAGCAAACGTGGCACGTTCATCTGTATGTCTTGCACACATGCCGGACACACGGCGCTTGTACACAGTGGGACCGTTGACGTCACTGGTCCAGGATTTGCCTTCTCCATGGGTCCAATTCGTAGGTGTAGCCTTTTTTGTTTAAAACAGAGTTCATGAAAGTTCTAGATTGCGTTTTTTTTTTTTTTGTTTTTTGGCAGAGCAAGAACGCTTGAAGCAGTACCTTTTATCATTATACAACGGCAGAGTATAATGTGCTCCCTTTTAATTAAGTCTCCATTTCAACACCCTCTCCATCAAAGGCAAACTTAGAATAACCTTGAAGGAAATAAGCACTGAGGACGATTGAAAACCCATGGAGGGATGACTAATGAGTCTCTATCATCAGACTCCTGTTCTTATAACTACATACTCGTGCATGTTATTTATTCCCAACTGCATCCTCTCATTCCTTGGGGATGGATGAAGGATGGAAGGCGTGGACAGAATGAACCGGCAACGTTGAAAAGGAAATCCCTTTTGTTTATTTAGCATAGGTGGTACGAACGGCACAGGTTCTGTTCTTCTCTTTTGTGGAGCTTCCATTGTCCCTCTCCATGCCAGCAGCGAACTCCCACCACTGTCTCACACGCTACTGTTTGAAGAAACCCGACACAAGTCCCCGCACTGTTGTTCACAGGCATTAGCATGCAAGTCACGCTGCATGAGGCATAGCGGGGTGTGATATTAGGAGATCATTGCTTGTTCAGACACCATAACGTTTAAGAATCACACGCTTGGGAGACGAGGGCGGTGGTGGGGTGGGGGGGGGGGGGGGGGGGGGGGGGGGGGTGGGTGTGTGTGTTGTGGTTAAACCTGGCCCTCTGTCGTTACAAGCCCCTGGCTTCCTTGTGGCCTGATGTTTAAGATATGATTTTTTTTTCTTTATGTATCCCCACGGAAATGATTGTACAACACTTGCAGTGCAGAGTAGCAACAGAGCAAATATATACAGTGTGAAATATAAATAAGCAATGCAATCTTAAAAGAGCAGTATGGTGCAATAGCCTTTACAACCACCACCTTTACAACTAGAAATGTGATGGGTAACAGAAGGTCTCATAAATAAAAATGTGAGCAAGTTTACAGTATGGTGCATACATTTGCATGATTTGCAAGGTGCAAATCCAAAAATACAATTTACAAATGGCACAGGAAAACAGTAAGGGTTACAGAGATTAATGAGAAATAGCTATGTGTGTACAAAATCAATCACTTTGCACTGTGTCTCAGTAATGTGCGTACAAATTCCAAATGAGTGCCGTTGTAATGTAAAAAAAAAAAAAGTGATAAGATCGCAAACCTTTTAATTAAATTCATGGTCTGTCAAAGTTGCTAATGGTTGTCTGTGTGTGTGTGTGTGTGTGTGTGTGTGTGTGTGTGTGTATGTGTGTGTCTCTGTCTGTGTCTGGGTCTGTGTCTGTGTCTCTGTCTGTGCCCAATCCTCTAGGCCTGGGCGACCCAGCCTACTTCTATGTGACCTTTGTGTTCCTCCTGAACGGCTTCATGATGAGCTTGTTCTTCGTATACGGTGCCTACCTCAGGTACCCTCCTTTGACCTTTCACCTACCCGCTCACCTGTTTGCTCACCTCGCTTGCGCACACACACATTCTTGGACCCAACCAGGTCAACATGCACACCATTGGGGAAGGTGTGTTATGTTGCTGCAGAGAACCCCTGAACATGACTTACTTCAGGGTCTTGTGCTGCGATGCATCTGGGCTGTTTTCATTCAGTTGATTATATTCCACTGCTTAGCATGCAGTAGATGCAGCTGTTCGAGGGGTGCAAATATGCAGGCAGGTTGAAAAGCGGGACGCTGATGTTTCGCTTGCTCTGTCCTTATTGTCTTTCTCCCCTCATCTTTTTCACTGTCTCTCGTCTTTCCTCCCCAGTGGAAGTCGCTTGGGAGGGGTGGTCACCGCCGCCAGTTTCTTCTTCAACCACGGAGAAGTGAGCACGCACGCACACACACACACACGCGCACGCACACACACATTCACAGCCAAAAATATATATCAGTGCAGCGACACAAGCACACGCACCTCCTGTAAACCTGACAGAAAGGCTGTCTATTGCATTGTGAGATCAATTCAATGGCTCGCCACACATTGAAATGTCTGTGTATTTGTCTGTGTATGTGTATGTGTGTGTGTGTTTGTGTTTGTGTGTCTTTTGTAATCGCCTTGCCAACCCACGCATCCGTTTCTATTTGACAGCTATGTCCTTAGCAGTCCAGTCTAAGCATATTCTCATAGCCCTTGTGCTTATTGTGAGTGTGTGTGTGTGTCATAGGTAATTGGTTTACTGTAGGGTAACGGCACAAAAGGAAATCTCTACCGCGCGTGTGTGTGTTGTGTGTCTGTCTGTCTGTCTGCCCCCGCATGTTATTTTTAGTCATTTAATAATAGTCTGTCTATTATCCCTGTAGTACTGCTTCTAATATAGCATTCTTTGTTGGTCCTTCATGTGGCTACATGTATGTCCCATTGTGTTTTGTCCATTATATGCCATGCGTGGATATAAAAAAATGGTCTAAAAATACCATTGTCCCAATAACACCGACACTGAGATGTTAGAGTCGATGCCAGTGGTGGCCGCGCCCCGGCAGCTCACCGAGCGTGTGCCCTTGAGGCTCCGTCCGTGTGACAGCGCCCCGGGTTCAGTTCCAGCCCGCATCAAATGTGCATCAAATGAAAAAACAACGCCCGGAACACGCCTCTGAAATGACTCTTTTAAAGAATGCCAGCCAATTGTGATGAAGAAAAGTGGCACCACAGGGAAGCACTGGGTGCATTACAATCCTACAATTATAAGCAATTCTCTGTCCACATGGCGCTTTGCTTGAACATTTGTAGTCCATGTCCTGGCACAGCCACACTTCATCAAAGTCCATGGTTATATTCCTTTTCATTTTTCAGGCTTTCTTTTCTGAGCAACACGTTTCTTGCTTTCGGACCTGTCTTTTATAGTATTGACAGTGTTGTTATTCTGGTCCAATCTTCAGGATCTTGTTGAGGACAGTTTCTCTCTTAGCCTCCATGTCTCTTGCTTCCCTCTCATTGGAAATCCTATCCTTTTTTTCCAAGTTGAACACCCTCCTGTGCATTTGGTGCTCCGATCCCCATTACTCGAATGCTTCCTTCTCTAGCCTGTAGTGCTCCTCCCCCATCTGGAAATCCTCTTTTCAGCTCCGTCTCTCTCTTCTCCTTTAGGTAGGCCTTCCTCAGCCTTTTTTTCGGAGACTTCCAGCCTGAAGGCATCCCTTTCATCATAAATCATGTACTTCTCAATGCTGAAGGCCTTCCGCTGCAGTGGCTGCTCAGACTTTTCATTTTTTAAAGGTGTCCCTCTCCTGCCTGAAATGTTCTTCCTACCACCTTGAAGGTCTTTTTCACCACAGCCACGTCATCAAAGTGAATCTGGTTCAAAGTCCCGAGTCCCTCCGAGGTCTAATCTAAGATTCCTGAAAGCGTCTTTCGGGGGCCGTGCCTCCTTTCTGTGAGGAGAACCTTGTCGACCAACTTCTTCTTTGGGGTTTCAAGGAGGTTTTCCTCCAACCTCTCCTCATGCAGCAGGAAGTGGTCTTGCTCCCGGTGGATGAGCAGCAGCACTCGATGTATGTCGCAGACAGGGCTTCCCTTCTCTCTCCTGAGCAGCTCCTGGAGCAGCATGTACTCCTCTCCATTCTTGACAACCAAGCCACAACACATTGCTGGTTGAACTCGTAATTGTGATTCTATACTGTAACCTGATCTGACATCACACCCAGCTACAGAACGGGCATTGACTTGCATGACAGAACACAACAAGATGAATACCTTTTTAAATGATTCATCAACCTCTTGTCTTCTTTTTGCCAGCGTTGTTATATCCACTAGCTAATATAATGACTAGGTATGTTTTGTAAGTGGTGTACCTCTGTCAAAAGGCTTGTCCTTGAAGAGCATTCAGTTGCAAATAAGAAGTTTGCTCTTCTGTGAAAACTGGAGTTTGATTAAAACATCATGATACCAAACAATAACACAACATTCATAACAATAACAATAACATTCGAGACATTCCCTTGTTGGTGATCATGTGATATGAAAACCTCAACCACCTCCGGATAATTTTTTGTTTTTTGTTTTTATGACAATTTGTTGTCATTTTCTATAATTACCAATTCACAAAATGAATATAACAAATGATGTAATTTATGACTGTATTTAATTCACCACATACACAACCACTGAAGGAGAACTAACATTTACGAATGTAAATTACGTCACAGATCCCAGTAGTTTACTTTATGGCCACATTTTTGTTCAACTATTTCAACACAATGACACATGGTGAAAATATGTCAGAACTTTCTTTTTTTCTGCACACTGAAACGTTGTGAGTGTGAGAGAGAGCATTACATCTCTACAGCGTGGCATGTAATCCTTGGAGGCTTTTGTGTCTACCTACTCTTTTCTCATCCTCTCATGCTTACTCGTAGAAATAGGCACATATATTGGTGTGTGTGTGTGTGTGTGTGTGTGTGTGTGTGTGTGTGTGTGTGTGTGTGTGTGTGTGTGTGTGTGTGTGTGTGTGTGTGTGTGTGTGTGTGTGTGTGTGTGTGTGTGTGTGTGTGTGTGTGTGTGTGTGTGTGTGTGTGGTTGTCAAGGGAGCCCAGTTGGATGGACAGCTAGATAGATGTTGCTCAATGACAGGGAATATGGCTGTCACTCGAGGACGCTGCCACAGCAGAGATAAACTCCAGGGTGACAGCTGAGACTAACACACATACTGGGTGTGTATATATATAATCCGGTGCTGGGTTTGAACCCCAATGTCTGCAGCCTACCAGTCGCCGTCCTTGAGCGAGTCGTCTTGTACCACCAAGTGAAATGATTCTGCCTCCATAACTTTTTGGCTGTTTATTTTCTGTACTTAACTTGTGTTTGTGTGTTTGGGCTTTGCAGTCTATGTATTTATATATTCTCATTTTTAAGCCGCCGACTGTATTCAGAGCAAATTCCAAATCATGAGCTATCATGAGCTTCTGTCTCTAAAGGACCATTCTGTGTGTGTGTGTGTGTTTGTTCTCAGAGCACCCGTGTGATGTGGACCCCACCTCTGAGGGAGAGCTTTGCGTACCCCTTCCTGGTCATGCAGATGCTGCTGCTCACCTACATCCTACGGTAAACGCAAGTCTCTTGAGTGTGTGTGTGTGTGTCTGTGTGTGTGTTTCAACTGATGTTGATCTCACACACACACACACACACCCTTTTCAACTAATGTTTCAAAATTGACAAATTCTGACTGGTTTGGAATCTTCTTTTCTCCACAGAATGCCTTTATGTTATCTTGAATGATTTGGCAAGCTATTCATTTGGTAGCGTTCCGGCAGCTAGTCAGGCATATTTTTCTCTGCCTGCTTTGGTTTCCTGAGACTGCGCTGCATAGATGCCGGCCTTGGACTGCACTGTGTGAATAAACTCTGTAGAAACATGTGTGTGAGTGTTGTGCGTGTGTTTGCGTGTGCACATTGTGTGTGTGTGTGTGTATGTGAAGGTTGTGCAAGCGTCATGAGTGTGTGTACATATTCATAATCCTCTTTGTGTGTGCGTGTGTGTGTGTGTGTGTGTGTGCGCGCGTGTGCGTGTGTGTGTGTGTGTGGGTGGGTGCGTGCGTGCGCTGTCCCTTGGGTCCAGGACGAAGAACCCGAGCAGAACATCCATGGTGGCCCTGGGGGTCTCTACGCTGTGCTTCATGCTGCCCTGGCAGTTTGCCCAGTTTGTGCTGCTCACCCAGGTACAGAGGCTGTGGTTCGACGCCCGCTGCGTTTCCGGGCGGCCAAATTGACAGCGAGCGTCACGCGCCGCGTGGCAGGCATTGTCGCCGTCGCCGCGGAGAATTCGTAAAGAGCTGCCGCTTCATCCACCTCACACCTCGGCCTCTTAAGAATGTAATCTCCCCCCCCCCCGTCTCGCCTCGCCAATTTTGTGACCGAGTCTCTTATCTTACTTTCTTTTCCGCTGCAGAGCGTTGGCCGCGCGGAGACAACGCATGAAAGCATGACAGCTCCAAGCGTTTCCTCCCCGTGTCCCCCCCGTCCCCCCCGTCCCCTGTCGCCACTCCCGCCGCCTGCTCGTGTCTCTGCGACCCGGTCCGGTCCGGAACCGTAATCCGGGCTTGAGGACCCAGCGATCACGCCAGGGGGAACGCACGGCGCCGCTCGTGGGCGCCCGGTCGAGGCGCGCCGGCCAATCGAACGTTGGCGTTGAAACGGCTTAAAAATCAATTCAAAAGCCCGCGCCCTCTGAAGTAGCAGGCTGGCGCATTAAGCCGGCCGATGGTGTTTTGAATAAATTGAAGCTGTTTTCCATTTATCATGCTCATAATGCCCCCCCCCCCCAAAAAAAAGTGCGCTTGACTTGATTTGTTTTTCAGCGAAACCGGAGAGCGTAATGGAAATCACAGCAATATATTTCACTTTTTCTACGGTCGACTGGATGTCCAGTGTGACGATGGCTTGCAGTCGACACGTCTACCCCGTATCACACCCTACCTGACGGCGCCTGCACTCCCTGACCTGGCGCAGTGAGACGCAAGGCTCACTGACCGCAGGGTGTCATTGATGCTCGTCACGGGTTTGCTTTGAGCTCAATGTTTGTCCTGAGCTGATGTTGCTTTGTGTTTGTTTGTTTGTGTGTTTGTCCAGGTGGCCTCTCTGTTTGCCTCCTACATCCTGGGGTACCTCAGCCCCAGCAAGCTGCAGTCCATCCTGGTGACACACATGGTAGGAGACCGCTCCCCTGCATCGGGAAACCTAACTCAAAACCTGCCCCCTTAACTATGGAAAAAGCGGCAGTGTCGAAAAATACAGTGGAATTGACCGAGAGCTGCATTTATTGATTTCTAAAGCACACAGCAGACGAGTCTTTCAACCAAACAAACCCAACCGCTTGGTTCACTCTGCTTCCTCTAACTCCCATTTCCATGGTTTCACCGTATCTGTTCCACGATTTCAACACCACTCAGCAAAGGGTTACAAGTTTCACTTCAGCAAAAAAAAAAAAAGACAAACAATGAATTTCATGAAATGCCTTTTTTTAAAAGGCATGACAAAAGGATGCAACACAAAAACCCAACGTCTGCCATTTTCCCTCCAGTCTCAGGGCAGCAATTGTTATCATACTGTACTGAATGTCGTCAGTGTGAGGTCGGTATGCAGTTTGTGTATGAGGGGCGATCCAGGCATCTCCCCCACATTCCCCTGCCCCTAATCCTCCCCTGCATGCCGGGCTGAGAGCCAGGGGCTGAGAGCCAGCGGCTGGGCGCTCCAGCCATAAGAAAGTCTTCCAGAGATGGTGGAGATCTTGGTCCAAGGGAGGGCTTGCACGCGGTGCATAATTCAAACGGCTGGGCAGTGATGATTTCTGGGCACGCCTGTGTGTGTGTGTGTGTGCGTGCGTGCGTGCTTGTGTGCGTGCTTGTGTGTGTGTGTGTGTGTGTGTGTGTGTGTGTGTGTTCCCATGAATAACAAATGATGCACCCCAAGGAGAAGCGCGTGTGACCTACGTGGCCGCCACATCTTCAGCAGAGCGGCGACTGGAAGCCGGCCCAGCCCCTCGCTCCTTTTCAACACGGCCTCGGGGGAATAAGGGCTAGGTTTTTACCATCACTCGTCGTCTATTGATGACTGCGGTTTGCACAACCCCAACCGACTCAGTGCCGATGGACTGAACTTGCATAGTAACGAGCAGATCCTTCCGTTTCAACTGAGGGGTGAATCTACTAGGGATCGTTGCTATGCGACAGTTTAAGTCCCGTGAGGAATGAATATTTCTGACAAATTATGCAGGGGCTTGTTTTGTCTGATCGTGTGTGTGTGTGTGTGTGTGTGCGTGTGCGTGTGCGTGTGCGATATGCCTCCTGCAGCAACGATGGGGACACAAGCTTTTTTTCAGAACAAAATAGATGTGGTTTGTTTGTATCCTCCCCGTGGTGTCATTGGTATCACACAGATGAGCTGCCTAATGACGGCATTCAGCATCCCAGTATGAAGCTGGTGCTCTGGAGCACGCCGCTTACAAGCCACCGGGAGGCCCACAGACTGCAGGTGACTCACACACATCGCTCACCCTCTGTCTCTCTCTCCCCGGTCGCTCCCTGCAGATCGCTCTCGCCATGTGTTTCCTCCTGATGTTTGGCAACTCCATGTTGCTCACCTCCTTCTACGCCTCTTCCCTGCTCTCCATCTGGGTGAGTCAGTGCTCTGCTCCCCCGAGGGTGATGGTGGTGGTGGTGGGGGTTGTGTGTGTATATATATATCTTTGTTTTGACATCTACAACAGACAATTTGCAGACAGATTCAAAAGCCTCTGAGGCCATTAGCCCCCAACACGCACGGCCGTCCCACTGGATTTAAGATGGCGGTTTGTGTTAACCCCCGCCTTGTGTTTCACTTGGCAAACATTTCAACACTGTTCAGTAAACTCTGTTGAAGAAACCCAGCGAACTGACAGGCCTGAAGCCTCACTCCCCTGCAAAGGCTTCCTTTATTAGGATAAAGACAACTATAGCTCATAGTCTGATCTTTGCTTTGTGTCCATCATGCTGCTGCCTCTCTTATGTACACTACGCAGTCTAAAAAGAGATGGGACTTTGGAAAGTTTGGTAGTATACACGGGGGAATAGAAGAAAAGAAGAGCGGCTTTGAAAATGGCTTCAAAGCATTGACATCTCTGGATTTCTGCTCTCTCAGAATTTAGCTTTCCGTTGTAAATAATAAAACATGCTCTGTCAGACTCTCATCTGGAGCCCCCCCCCCCCACACACACACACACACACGCACACGCACAAACACCGGGCCGGTAATTGGCTGTCAGAGAACATGGAGCCGTCTGCCGCCCTGGAGTCCTCGGTGGGTCCTGCACTGTTGGCACAGGGTTTTGTGTTCGGCTCAAGCCAATCAATGCACGAGATGTGAAGGAAGTGAGCAAGGCAGCAGACGACCTCGTTACGAGGGCACCCACACAAAAGGATTGTCTCTTTCCCCCCACTTCATCTCATCTGATCATTATTTTCACATATTCTCTAGAAGTAGCGATATTAGGAAACCGTCTGAGTGGGAGTGGTGGGAAAGGCTTCTTTTGTTTCGTGATTGTATCTGCAGACCGAGGTCTTCTGCTGTCCCTTTTTGTTTTAGAGGCCACTACAGGACTATCACCACCGGCTGGTCTGGAGAGTGCTTTCTCTCACGCAGCGAACGCGCTGGTTGACAATTGCAATTGGTCTTTGCAGTGTGTCCCCGTGCAACCTTTTAGCCAAGACCCAGGGGACGCGAGGTGACGCAATGGTCGGCCTTTGTCGAACCTAGTTCTTTGATGTGGGTTTGATGTGTCAGGGCCTTAGCAACACGGGGGCTAAAGCTTAAGGATAAGGTTTTCCCCACGCCTGATGGAGGAGGCACTGGCGGTGGAAGTCTGTAAATTATGGTTGTAGCACTTGCTATCACAACCACTTTTTCCTGCATAACCATATGATGCACTTTATCTCCCAAGATACAAGATACAAGAACTGTTTATTGTCATCACATCACAGGACATGACGAAATTACAGTAGCTGCCACAATAATAGTGCATTCAATTTATTGTTTTTAAAACAAAACAATAAATGGAGAACGGTAGAAAGAATAAGATAAGATAAGATACACAAAGATACACAAATCAATCCCTGATGAGAACATTTTTGGTGTAGGGGATGTTCCTTGTGTTTGCTCTGCTGTTGTGATTCAGTTTGTGTGCATGTTTGCGGTTGTGTTCGCAGGCCATCATCGCGTGCAAGGACGCTTTCACAGAACTCTTCAGGCCCGGCATCATCACTTGGGTACGCCCCGCTCTTACAAGATGACATGTAAACTGTCACTGCAAATCAGCATGTAAACTGCTGGGGGTGTTGGCAAATCAGGGGAAAGGTTGGTTTTTCTGTCCATCTCTGCATCCCTACAAAGGGTTTTCAGCTGACGCCACCAATTACATGATGTCAGTCCTCGGCCCAGCATTGCCAACACGCACCATTTTGAACCGTTAGTCATTGCAGACGTTTGGACATAAATCTCCAGTCCGGGGAGGGGACAGCCAGTTCATTTTTCATTTTATTGATATCATTTTTTTTCCATTGTATCAGAGGCTTGCTGCTGGATGCTATGACAGACTGTATATTATGAGTGATGGCGCTAATTTCCTTTTTGATTTATTTATCCGCAACCTGAAAAATTATTCTCGAGACGGGCAATGTTGGCGGCTTAGCGAAAAAACACTTTCGTTTATGAAAAGAGCTCTTCATTATTGCAGAGTAAAAATAGGTTTCTGTAGCATCAGCCACTTCATCATCTCGGCACCAATATTTGTACCTGCAATCTCGCGTAAATGGCAAGTACTTGTAAAGATAGAGTAGGTGCTAAAACCTTCACCAGTAGCTGAAGTACTAAAAGATTTAACACATCCGTTGTATAATCCTATAAATATACAGTGTGGAAATTCTACACTGCAGCAGGAGACTTGTAGGCACAGCGGCTCCCGTATGCTTTCGAGATGTGTTTGTCAACCGTGACTGACGCGTGTTGATACGGACATAATCCGGCTATTATTGAAGGGTCACGGGAAATGATCTCTGAACCATTACTCCATATCAACAGACACGGCAGGAGCAGTAGCTGGCAGGTTGGATAAATACCGTGGTTTCTGGGTCATCTCTCCATCCCTCCATTTGCTCTCTCCTCCCCAGTCCATGCAGGGCCTGGCCTGGGTGGGCTCCACGGTGGTGCTCAAGTTCCTGCTGTCCACCGTGCTGGGTTCCGCCGACGACGTGAGACATTTTTGCTACTACGAAGCTACCTGCGCTAGACTAATGCCAGTATAATGCTGGGCCACGCATGGTTTCCTACCTTCATGTTTTCTGTATGTGATCTATTATAGTATTGTGAACTGGAACCAGGACACTTTGATCCAGATATTTGTATTGGTCATAATGTACATTGTCTCTGATGGACGTGTCTGTCCACTAAGCGAGCCTCCTTAGCGAGCCTGAGCGTTTAGCCCCGGGGAGGCGTGGGGTCGAGCCCTGACGTGCTCCCCTGTGGTCCTGCAGGCTCACATCAGCGGCCTGATCAAGTCCAAGTTCACCAGCTACCAGGACTTCCACACGCTCATGTACACCTGCGCCGCCGAGTTTGACTTCATGGAGATGGAGGTAGTGGCTGACACACTTGACATGTTTCGTCCTTTTTTCTTCTTTTTTTTTTTTATTAAGTACATTTTGGGGATTTTCTCAATTGAAAGTGTTCTTTCATCGGTGATGGTTTAAATGTCTGAATCCCTAGTTAACTGTCTAACTATGTGTTTAGCGAGGTGGTGGGGGGGGGGGGGAAGCTAAATTCTGGTGACATTGTAAATGTCACGCTGTGTCATGGTGAAAAGTAATCTATTCAGAGCCCAGCGACGTGCTGTTGAGTACCAGGGCTCTAAGGCTCTAACCAGCCCTCAAACACACACACACACACACACACACACACACACACACACACACACACACACACACACACACACACACACACACACACTGTGTGTGCGTGCGTGCATGTGCCTCATTTGAAAAGGTTATGGCCTATATACACAAATCTCTGTGCAGCTGTATTCCGGCTGCATATACTATTCATCCAAACAAATGTTAGTTGTTGTTCTGTGTGCGTCGGTAAATAGTCGTGTGTTGTGATGGGCCACTAGTTACACGTTGTGCTTTTTCCTCTCAAACTCGCCGTCTCCCCGTCTGTCAGACCCCGCTGCGCTACATGAAGACTCTGCTGCTCCCAATCAACGGGTTGGTGCTGGTGATCATCGCTGCACGGGTAACAGATACACACACACACACACACACACACACACACACACACACACACCCACACGCTCGCACACACACACACACACTCGTGCTTAATTGGGTATTTTTTGTAAAGCATGTGTCATTTATAAAAAATGACAGCAGAGCTGTTCCACGAATTCTACATGGTGCTTAAAATAGACATGTGTCCACCTGCAGCCGTCAATTGGCAATGCCGTTAATTTAGACGTATCACATTAGAACAGGCTGCCCAACCTGTCACAAAATAACAGCCTTGCACCTGCAGAGGAGCAGAAGCTTGCAGTGTTACACGTGTTGACGATTGTCTGCAGTGAAATCATTAGAAACAGCACTGGTCGACTGTAG
>JAXIVH010001699.1:0-5000 GCA_036785325.1 Urophycis tenuis
GATAGATAGATAGATAGATAAAATGTGTTTGGATTCTCAATGTGTATTTATGAAGTATGAGGTAATAAACTGATGAAGTCTGCAAGGTTTCTGTCTCTGTCCAAACACAGTGCATGTGTGTGTGTGTGTGTGTGTGTGTGTGTGTGTGTATGTGTGTGTGTGTGTGTGTGTTTGTGTGTGTGTGTGTGTGTGTGTGTGTTTGTGTGTGCCAGTATATGTGTGTATTCTGGTTAGTGTACATGAGGATGTATGCTGTGATGTAGTGTGTCGCTCTATATCTCTCTGCCTTTATGTCTGCCTGTCTGTCCAAAACACATTTAATTTAGGTTTATACAAAGATAAATCTAACCAAAGGGAGAGAGAGGGGGGAGGGGAGGGGGGAGGTCAGAGGAGAAAGGAGGACAGGAGAAGGGAGGATAACCCTGTCATGTCTTGTGACATTCGAAGAGCTTTATAAGAAAGAAGTGTTCCCAGAGTCTCAGACTCCACCATGAATAAAACAATCTTCTGCTCAGCCTGATAAAGAGAGAGAGAGAGAGAGAGAGAGAGAGAGAGAGAGAGAGAGAGAGAGAGAGAGAGAGAGAGAGAGAGAGAGAGAGAGAGAGAGAGAGAGAGAGAGAGAGAGAGAGAGAGAGAAAACTAATTGAATGGCGGACTTACTAACTACCTAGCCAACAAACCAACTAACTGACTCACGGAATTCAATTCACAGCTAGCTAGCTTTGTGTGTGTATGTATCGTTTATACTGTATAATGTGCCTACAGTGTGTATTGTGTATATTGGGTGTCCCTTTGTGCATTTATATGTGTGTATTGTATGTGCGTTAGATGAGATCAGATTATTATCGGGTGTCATGTCAAATAGTACAGCTGGATTAACCTGCCACCATCTGCTCTTCATATAGGAGGATTACCGAGGAGAGAGATCAGTGTCTTACTAGGTTCATAAGGGAAGCTTTTGATCAACCCATCCCTCCTTCTCTCCTCTTTTATCTCCTTTCATCTCCATTCTTCTGTCCTCACTCAACGCTAATACACACACAAACATCCGGTGTCTGGATTATTTCTACATTATTTAAAAACCTTTTTCCAACTCTGTTCATCCCCCTCTCCTACTCTCTCCCACCCACCTGTAATTCATGTCTCTCTGTTTACCCCTTCTCTGTCCCGCTCCCTCCCTCCGTTCCTCTCTCTCTTTCTGTCGCTCTCTCTCTCTGTCCCCCCCTCCCCCTAGCTTTCTGCTTCCCAGGATGCTAGTCATAATGGTTCTTTAAAGGTTCTAAAGAGTCTTTCTGAGCTTGGAGGCTGTTTACCATATCAAGATCCCCGTTCTCACACACATACACACACACACACACACACACACACACACACACACACACACACACACACACGCGCACACACACACACACACACACACACACACACACACACACACTTCCTTCTTTGTAGGGACGACTGTTCACTTCACAGGGAGTTCAACGCTAAACCTTTACCCATAAGTCATTGCACTTGGCCCCAGTGGTAATCTTTCTATGGTTTGGTCTTTTTCATTGGTCTTTTCTCAATAAAAAGCTATTGGCGCCATCCAGTGGTCAAACTCAAGAACTACGATGAACTGTTGATGTGGGAGATGAGATGGACAGTGAAAACCCGGTTTTAAAAACAAGCACTGAGTTTATTAATCAACATTAAGGAACCACTCTGCATCCCTCTGGTGGATGGATCGAATACAGCACAGCCATGGCCCAGTAAGCATTCCATCACCAGCCGTACCATGCTGCATGCTGCTGGCTAAGCCATGACATAATGAGGTGGAGATGTGGGAACCAAGACCCCCTCACCCATCCTGTCTCTAGTACTGAACCAGCTTCCCCCCGATCTAAGATGGCCTCAGCCCTCACTACCTGAGCTAGGTTCACCTTAACCCAAAATGACCTAGTGTTAACCCTAAACAATCAAACCTAAACCATAACCCTATGCATGGGAACGTATCTGCCATCTGTTGTCTAATACAACAGAGTACTGCTTCATGGTTCATGAAAAAGTTTGCCCATGGACCTTTTAAAGAATCGGACCAATGAGACACACATTCAATACGCATGTTGTGAAATCACAGTATGACCTTATATTAGAAAATAGACAAGTGTGAGTATTCCCCTTCAAGGAGTCGGTAGAAGTTAGGAGTGAATACAGAGACAGGTCATTAAGGAGCAGGTAGGGGTTCAACAGTGAATACAGAAACAGGTCATTAAGGATCAGAAAGGGGTTAGACAGAACAGAGACAGGTCGATCCATTAAATACAATAGAATACATAAATAGAAGTTACATTATAAATAGATAAATAAATAGATCAAAATGCTTCAACATTCTTAAACCATTATTCTTCAGGAGTTCAGGGTGTAAGGCTGGATTGTTGAACCAGCTTGGACTGGAGTATAAAACCGGTTTAGATGCAACACAGATATACTGTCTGGACACATGAAGCCGCTACACGTTAAATCATGCTAACAAGCTGTCCAACTGTTTCCCAAGGGACCCTGACCAGTCTGTAAACATTTCCTTCATATGAAGAACATTCTAGATATTAGTGTAAATTAAGTTATACTAAAATAACAGACAGCTAATGTTACGGCTGAATATTAAAATTGCCATCGATAAGGAAAATGGTTATAATAAAAGTGCGTGCTTACATTTGAATTTCACAATCACCAACTAAATCAACTCAAATGCTTCGTATTTCTTTGAACTAAATGCTTTTTTGAAGAACATTGCAATGCAGGCCACAAGGGACCTATGTAACACAGACATCAGAACACAATACACGTTACATTCAACAGTATGAACACAACCTGCAGTATGACAACTTGTAACTCAATTCCCCACAGCCACCTGCCTTCAACAGTACAGTCTAGTGTTTGTAGAACAGACTAGAACAGTGAAAACGTGTGGTTTTAACACCTTCCGTAGGCCAGTAATGGATTTTTCTTGTCTACCTGATTACAGCAGATGTCAGGAGATGGAGCTATGTCTCTATCTCCTGACATCTGCTGGTGCTCTGTCTCAGAACATACACCAAGATCCCGGAAAGATCTCCTACTGTTCACAGCAGAGACTGACCATTCCATTGAGTAACCTCATTGATAACGTGTAATTATATTTAGTGAGTCTTCCCATGACGACCAGGGCAGGTTATCCCTTAGCTCAGCAGATGATCAGCTTGTCCAGTCTCTCCCAGTGATTTATAGATGAACTCTGATCCAGGGGGCTGCTTTACTTCATGATCATGATGTTTGGGTGGTTGACCAATGAAAGAGATTTAATTGGAGAGTAAATTAGTCTTCTCAGCAGGGTGGGTGAGTTGAATCTCTCAAAGAGCTGCTGAGGAGAATAGGATGAGGAGGTTTTCAGGGTAACAGATAGCTAAACAATTGTACCGCACCCTGAATGAATAAGTGATGAACAGATGGTAAGATGGTTGAACATTAAACAGTGGCCTTGAGTTTGTTCAAGTGAAATTAGAATTCTACCAGATACTCCATCTATGGGTGACATTCGGCCCAAAATGAAAGTCAGGGGCAAACTTGATAACCAGAGTCCTGTTGAGGTTCATCATACCAGGTTATTGGTGGTCATCCAGACAACATTTTCATCAGATAGATAACAAAGTATTTAATTTACTGCTTGGGAACGTGGAGTGTCCTGGAAGGTACTGGAGCGTCTTTGGAGGTCCTGGAGAGACCCGTTGTGTCCGGCTTGTCCAGGTGTGTCCAGGTGGTCATGTTCATCACAGTGTGCTTCCAATGCCAGTGCCAACCAGACCCTTGATGTTGGTGAAGGGTCGGACGTCGTGGAGCTGTCGTCTCCGGTCAATAAAGGCAGTTAGCCGGACGGTATCCAGTGGCATTCTGGAGTACTCGCCACCATGTGCTCCGCCTCGGCCCACCCAGGGGTGCTGCAGACATAAGGTGGTGCTGGGTCTCTTGCGAGGGTCTTGGTGCAGAGCAGCAGAAACAAAGTCACGTGCAGCATGGCTCACGTCCATGAAGTACTGGTCCGGGAAGCAGAAGTCACGGCGGCAGATATTGACGCAGGTCTCCTCAGGCGACTCGTCCAGGAATGGTGAGACGCCACTCAGTGCGACGTATGCCAGCACGCCCATGCTCCATACATCTGTCGCCATGGAGACCGGCGAGCCCTGGACCAGCTCTGGGGCTGCAAACTCAGGGTTGCCTAGCAACAGGTGGACATAGCGGCGGTTGGCGGAGAGCTGGACAGCGTCACCAAGGTCAATGAGCTTCACAGCCGGGACAACCGAGTTAACGTCCAACATGATGTTCTCCGGCTGAAGGGAGAGGGAGAGAGAGAGAGAGAGAGAGAGAGAGAGAGAGAGAGAGAGAGAGAGAGAGAGAGAGAGAGAGAGAGAGAGAGAGAGAGAGAGAGAGAGAGCCTGAATATCTGTAGTCAACAGAAAAAACTCCTGGAAGGGGTTGATACTGTGGATACCCTCATGTGGGGGGGTGGGGGGGGAATCTCACCTTCAGATCCAGGTGTGCTATTCTGCATGTGTGAAGGTGCTGTAGTGCCTCAAGGGTCTCCTTGATGAAGAAGGCCACCTTCTCCTCCAGAAGAACATCATGGGCGGCCAGGTAGTCAAGGAGACGGCCTCCTTCCAACCTATATAGGAAATAGGATGTCAGACCATCTGAGGCTGAGATGATCTGACAACCAGTGTTTGGCTAGATTTTATGCCAAACACTGGTCTAAGTTATGGTGAGGTGTGGGCTCTCTGGTCTTGATTGGGGTGAGATGTGGGGATCCTGGTCTAGTCTTAGTTAAGGTAAGGTGGAGGGACTCTGGTCTGTGTTACAGTGAGGTGTGGGGACCCTGGTCTGCTCTGTGTTACAGTGAGGTGTGGGGACCCTGGTCTGCTCTGTGTTACAGTGAGGTGTGGGGACCCTGGTCTGCTCTGTGTTACAGTGAGGTGTGGGGACCCTGG
>JAXIVH010001699.1:10000-17167 GCA_036785325.1 Urophycis tenuis
ACATACTCTTTGTAAGTCGCTTTGGATAAAAGCGTCTGCTAAATGCCCAAAATGTAAATGTATCCCGATGTCCATGAAACAGTAATAAATGTTCTTGAAAACCACACCATTTGAGAGACAATCAACCAACTAACTAACTAACTAACTAACTAACTAACTAACTAACTAACTAACTAACTGACTAACTAACTAACTAACTAACGGTGGGTGGCGGCGCGCATAGTCGCAGCGGCTCAGTGCTCCCAAAAACAATGCTGTATGTGGTTGCTGTTTGTATTATTTTTGTTGTTAAGACCAGCCGGAGTATACCAAATATCCACTACAACAGAGAGGAATTACTACATATCGGAAGAACATGTGAAGCACCCATAACGAGTGCCTTCCAACACTCGCACAGGATTCCACTATAGCCAGAACACCTGCGTCTCCATGGATTATCGTACCGAGCGGGAGGCCCCGGCGACGGAGGAGGGAACGTAAACAGAAGCGGGGCTGCAGGTCGGGCGGCTTGGCTAGGTTAAAGAGGGCTCCTAACAGACCACCACTACCTAGCCTCTTCGTGGCGAATGTCCGATCCCTTGGGAATAAGATGGACGAACTACACCTGAATATATCAAGCCGGACAAACATACGAGATAGCTCCGTGATAATTATCACCGAAAGCTGGCTACATCCAGGGATCCCAAACTCAGCAGTCGAGCTAGTGGGCCACTCACTACATCGAAGCGACAGAACAGAGGACTCTGGTAAGACCCGGGGAGGAGGACTATGCATATATGTGAACAAGGACTGGTGTACAAATTCTACAGTCATCGACAAGCACTGCTCACCTGACCTGGAGCTGTTAGCAGTTAGGTGCAGACATTTTATCTACCACGCAAATTTTCTGTGATTGTGATAATATCGGTCTACATTCCACCGGACGCCAATGCCAACCTAGCACTTGGGTAAGTATTAGCAGCCATAGACAAACAGCAAAACAAACACCCGGATGGCGTTTTTATCGTGGCTGGTGATTTTAACCATGTTAATCTCAAAACTGTGCTACCCAGCTTTGATCAAGTTCAAGTTCAAGTTCAAGTTCAAGTATCTTTATTGTCAAATGTGCTACATGGCAGGCATATAGCACAGATGAAATTGCAGTCCTCTCAGACCTGCGGTGCAAAATAAACAATGGACAAACAAAGTAGACAACAGACATCGTACAGACAAACATAGAAACACAGAAACACAGAAAGTACAACATGTCAAGTGTGCAACACGAGGAGATAACATGCTGGACTGTGTATACTCTAATATTAAAAAAGGATACAGAGCCTCCCCCCTCGCACACCTGGGACAGTCTGATCACCTATCACTATTCCTGTCCCCAGCATATATAACTGTCATTAAAAAGCAGAAACCTACCGTCAAAACGGTCAAAAAGTGGCCTAGGGACGCATCTCTACAGCTACAAGACTGCTTTGAACGTACAAACTGGACCTTGTTTTTTAATCAGGATGTGAATGACTATGCCTTCACTGTCCTCAGTTACATTAGGATCTGTGTGGAAAACATCACTATCAACACACGCATCAGGATTCCCCCCAATAGGAAACCCTGGATGACTGCGGAGGTCCATGCTCTTCTGAGGGAGCGCAACACTGCCTTTAAATCTGGGGATAAAGCATTATATACCACAACCAGGCACAACTTGAAAAATGGCATGAAGCAGGTAAAAGCTGTGTATAAGGAAAAGATCGAGGGCCACTTCATCAACAAAGATCCTACACGGGTGTGGCAAGGAATACAACAACTCACCAACTACAGGGGCAGCCGTGAACCACCTACGGACATCAATGCCTCCTTGGTAGAGGAGCTCAACCACTTCTACGCCCGCTTTGAAACATCTGGGCTAGATAAGGCTGACACAGACCTCACACCTGCAGTAACAGCAGAGGAAGTGAGACGCACCTTCAGGTCTGTGAACACTAGGAAGGCCGAGGGACCTGACGCAATCCCAGGAAGAGTGCTCAGTGAGTGTGCCCACCAGCTCGCAGACGTCTTTGCGGACATCTTCAATGTGTCTCTGGCAACGGTGACTGTACCGACCTGCTTCAAAACAGCAACAATCATTCCAGTGCCCAAGCAAAGCTACATCAGCACTCTGAACGACTACAGACCTGTGGCGCTCACCCCCATTGTTGCCAAATGCTTTGAGAGGCTGGTGATGAAGCATGTTAAATCTGCCCTCCCCCCCAACCTGGACCAGCATCAGTAAGCCTACAGGGAAAACAGGTCCACAGAGGATGCCATCGTTACAGCCCTTCATACAGCGCTGACACACCTTGACAAGGGGAAGACATATGTGAGACTGCTCTTCATAGATTACTCAGCGTTTAATACCATCGTTCCTAATAAGCTGGTCACCAAACTTCTTGACCTGGGCCTTAGCAGCAGCCTGTGTATGTGGATCAAGGACTTCCTAACAGACCGCCCACAGACAGTGAGACTGGGCCCACACCAATCCTCGAGACTGTCCCTCAGCACTGGAGCACCGCAAGGCTGCGTGTTGAGCCCACTGCTCTATTCCATCTACACATATGACTGCATTTCCACCCACCCCTCATTGATAAAGTTTGCAGATGACAAAACTGTGGTGGGAGAAATCTCTAATAACAACGAGAGCGCCTACAGAGATGAAGTTGACAGACTGACAGGATGGTGCAAAGACAACAACATGACCCTGAATGTCAAGAAAACAAAGGAGATCATAGTCGACTTCAGACGGCATAAGGAGGTGCCCCGACCCCTCATCCTGAATGGTGAGGAAGTGGAAAAGGTCTCCTGTTTTAAATTCCTGGGGATCATGATCTCAGAGGACCTAAAATGGGAGATAAACTCATCCGTCATGGTCAAAAAAGCACAACTCTACTTCTTACGAACACTCAAGAGGAACAACTTGGCTGCTGAGCTGCTTAAGATCTTCTACCACTGTGCCATCGAGAGTGTCATAACATACTGCATAACTGCCTGGTATGCCAACTGCACAGGGAAGGACAGGAAATCCCTCAGCCGAATCATAAGAACTGCTGAAAAAGTCATTGGACTTCCCCTGCCCCCACTGGACGACATCTTCAAGATCCGCTGCCTCCGCCGAGCACACAACATTCTGCAGGATAAGACACACCCCTCAAAACATCTCTTCTCCCTGCTCCCATCCGGCAGGCGGTATCGGGCCCTTAGGACATGCACCTCCAGGCTACAGAACAGTTTTATCCCCAGGGCTATCACAGAACTGAACAATCATGGCCCCCCCCCACTCCCCAGCCAGCACAGCTGCACTTTCTAGATCAGGCACATAAGGACTATATGCAATGGGACTCAATACCAGATACATTATATTTTTATATTTTCCTACTTAAATTATTATGTGAGTGTGTGTATGAATGAGCATTGTTTTAGAGGCTGCACAAGCGAATTTCGTTGTATGGTACCACTGTACAATGACAATTAAAGTATCTATCTATCTATCTATCTATCTATCTAGATCTGTAAACTCAAATAAAAAGTGACAAAAGAGAGAAAATGTATAGAAAGGAGCAAGAGCAATCACAGTAGGCCAACATATTATGCACAATACCTGTAAACACATGTAGATAAAACATTAGCACACCTGTAGACACAACACACCTCTGAACACCTGAGTCTTGAAATCAGGGACATGTGGACACACATTTACATCGCTGACCACACCTGTACACACAATAACACACCTGTATGCCCATACTATGTCATATGTATACTAGTCTTCTGGTTTGCATGAAATCAAACAGAAGAAGAGTGAGGGCACCTTGAACTTTGATTGAAGCGGAGGTGGAAGCAGAGCCATGGTCATTGACAGCAACACAGGTGTAGATCCCAGTGTCCTGAGGCATCAGGTTACACACCTTCAGCAGAATGTCTCCAGAATCCCTACAGACAAGGAGACGGGACAAGGAGGGAGGGAACGAGGAGAGAGAAGAGGAGAAAGAAGAGGAGATGAAAGAAGAAGAGTTGAGACAAGGGGAGGAGAGGAAAAAGGAAGAGAGTAGAGTATGAGAATCATGATTTGTGTTAAAACATCTAGAAAAAGGCTCTCTCTCTCTCTTTCTCACCCTCTCACTCTCTACCTGATGGTGATGCTGAGGCGGGTGGTGTTGACCACAGGGTTCTGGTCTGGTCCCTTTAGGGTGATGGAGGGCCTCGGTCGCCCACTGATCTTACAGCACAGGACCACTGTCTCCCCGAACACACACACCCTGTCCTCCAGTGGAGCCAGCACCTCGGGGGCCACTGAAACACACAACCACACACACAAGCAGACACACACACACAAGCAGCACACACAAAAGCAAACAAACACATTAGCGCCGTATTCAGATATAATTATTGTATCAAATTTATTTTTAAACAGACTAATCTAACCTAATGTTATCTAATGTAGTCTTATCTAACTTAATGTTATCTAATGTAGTCTTATCTAACTTAATGTTATTTAATGTAGTCTAATCTAACTTAATGTTATCTAATGTAGTCTTATCTAACTTAATGTTATTTAATGTAGTCTAATCTAACCTAATGTTATCTAATGTAGTCTTATCTAACTTAATGTTATCTAATGTAGTCTAATCTAACCTAATGTTATCTAATGTAGTCTTATCTAACTTAATGTTATCTAATGTAGTCTAATCTAACCTAATGTTATCTAATGTAGTCTAATCTAACCTAATGTTATCTAATGTAGTCTAATCTAACCTAATGTTATCTAATGTAGTCTAATCTAACCTAATGTTATCTAATGTAGTCTAATCTAACCTAATGTTATCTAATGTAGTCTTATCTAACTTAATGTTATCTAATGTAGTCTAATCTAACCTAATGTTATCTAATGTAGTCTAATCTAACCTAATGTTATCTAATGTAGTCTTATCTAACTTAATGTTATCTAATGTAGTCTAATCTAACCTAATGTTATCTAATGTAGTCTTATCTAACTTAATGTCATCCAACATAGTCTCATCTACTGTAACAATCTACTGTAGTCTAATCTATATCTACGTAGTAAGTATATCTACTAAATGTACTGTAAAGTAATTTAATGTAGTCAAATTTAACCTAATGTTATCTAATCTAATGTAGTCTAATCTACTGTAATGTAATCTAGAGGTGGAGCTGCATACCTTCCTGGATGAAGTTTGGGTTGAGGAGCTGAAATAAAGAGATGATGTTAGCAGCACTGGCAATTGAGACACAGAATACAGAGAGAGAGAGAGAGAGAGAGAGAGAGAGAGAGAGAGAGAGAGAGAGAGAGAGAGAGAGAGAGAGAGAGAGAGAGAGAGAGAGAGAGAGAGAGAGAGAGAGAGAGAGAGAGAGAGAGAGAGAGAGAGTGAGAGAGTGTGTGTGTGAGTGTGAGAGAGTGTGTGTGTGTGAGTGTGAGAGAGTGTGTGTGTGAGTGTGAGAGTGTGTGTTAGTGAGTGTGAGAGAGTGTGTGTGTGAGTGTGAGAGAGTGTGTGTGTGAGTGTGAGAGAGTGTGTGTGTGAGTGTGAGAGAGTGTGTGTGTGAGTGTGAGAGAGTGTGTGTGTGAGTGTGAGAGAGTGTGTGCATGTATACCTCCATCCTGGTCCTGGGGTCGTCATCACAGTCTGACTCCTCAGAACGAACCCACATAGAGCCTCAGCTCAACGAGCCCCCGGCTGGAGAAAGAGTTATGAGGAGAGAGGAGGGAAGAGGAGAGGAAGCAGGAGGAGTGAGAGACGGAGAGAGAGGAGAGAAGTGAGGAGGAGGAGAAGAGAAGATGAGGAGGGGAGAGGAGGGAGGAGAGGAGGGAAGAGGAGAGGAGTGAGGAGGAGGAGAGAAGAGGGACTCCAGACGGAGGTAGAGATGAGAACAGAGGTTTATTTGTGACCAGGAAGTGGTCATACTTACTAATCTCCATGGCAACCAGGAGTGCAGCTGCTATGTTGACTACTGAAAGACATGTGAAAGAAAGGTTCTCAATCTGCTGCAGCTCTGCAGCTGGCTGGGCTGCACACTGTGGAGCTACCTGGGATGCATCCTAGATGGGTGCAAGAGGACCACATGCTACTAAGAAGCACACATATGATGCTTGCTATCAAGGGGCTTTGAACTCTACTCCTTGTCTAGTAGTTAAAAGATCTTGTACTGAGAGGATAGTGACATTGTATTAAATCCTATGATAAGATTATATGATATTTTAATACTATGAATAATAATAATTTAATAATTATTTCATAATAATTTGACTAGCAAACACAATGTGAGTACAGTAATCATGGTGATGGTGTGTCAGGGGATGGACTGGAAACACTCACTTACACTTACCAACCACTCACTTACACTTACCAACCACTCACTTACACTTACCAACCACTCACTTACACTTACCAACCACTCACTTACACTTACCAACCACTCACTTACACTTACCAACCACTCACTTACACTTACCAACCACTCACTTACACTTACCAACCACTCACTTACACTAACCAACCACCCACTTACACTAACCAACCACTCACTTACACTAACCAACCACTCACTTACACTTACCAACCACTCACTTACACTTACCAACCACTCACTTACACTAACCAACCACTCACTTACACTTACCAACCACTCACTTACACTTACCAACCACTCACTTACACTAACCAACAACTCACTTACACTTACCAACCACTCACTTACAGTTACCAACCACTCACTTACACTAACCAACCACTCACTTACACTTACCAACCACTCACTTACACTTACCAACCACTCACTTACACTTACCAACCACTCACTTACACTTACCAACCACTCACTTACACTTACCAACACTCACTTACACTTACCAACCACTCACTTACAGTTACCAACCACTCACTTACAGTTACCAAGGCTCAGGAGGGCCAGCAGTCACTCACCTCACACGCACACACACACACACACACACACACACACGCACACACACACGCGCACGCACACGCACACACACACACAGCACACACAGACACACGCAAGCACACGCACGCACGCACACGCACACAGACACACACAGACACACAGCCCCCCCCACACGCCCTGACCCTCAGAACCTCCCAGACTCGAAGGTGAGAGCATCGTCAATGGTGT
>JAXIVH010000017.1:0-22500 GCA_036785325.1 Urophycis tenuis
GACGCGCTTGTTGATGTTCAATATTGGGCGACGGCTGCAACCTTGGTTCCTTGGCGACAGGGTCTCGGCTCACCTACTCACACACCACACACACACACACACACACATACACACACACACACACAATCCAGGCCCCGCGGCCTCTAACTGCACATTTTCCATTGTACGTTTCCTACAAAATAACCCCACGATGGAATAAACTGCTGGCTAGCTAACGAACGTTGGAAAAAAAAAGAAAACAGAGCAATTAAAGCAGCAGTTGTCGGGGGGGAGGGGGAGGGAGGGAGGGGGGGAGGGGGGGGGGGGTTTGGAGGGCGGAGGGCTACGGGCAGGTCAACCACCGAGACAGACCCGGTTCAGGGAGAGTCAGAGCCACCGGTCCGTTTAGCGCCGAGCAGAACCAGGAGACGGCGCGGCACGCGAGGGAGGGGCACGCCCGGGGAAACCGTCTGTCTCCGGGTTTGTTTTGTACTCTGCTGAAACGAGAGAGAGGAGGGAGAGAGAGAGAGAGAGAGAGAGAGAGAGAGAGAGAGAGATGAGAGAGAGAGAGAGAGAGAGAGAGAGAGAGAAACCCGCTTTCAAAACGACGGGGGGTACATTTTCGTCTCCTCGCTCCTTCTGTCAAGGGAAACCAAACGGGTTCCCAAACAAACGATCAAACACCCCACCCCCCCCCCGCCTCTAAAAAAAAAGTGCACGGTGGATTCAAACAGCAAACGAAGGCAACGGTTACGCTGCATTTGTTAGTTGTTAAAACAGCCACAAAACCGCACCTGGGGCCGTTGAAACACCGCCGATAATGGGATTAAGATTAAGATGAAGACGAGAAAACCGATGATTTGTCCCGCAAGCGAGGACACCGACAAATTGAAAGGCATGCAAATACGAAAGCACACAGAAAAAAAACAAAAAAAACAAGGCGGGGGGGGGGGGGGTTCCCACCAGGCTACAAGTAGACCCCCCCCCCCTCGACATTTCCACCAGGATGCTCCCGTTGTTTCGGAGATACTGAGACAATTGGCGTTCTTCTCAGGTTTGTTTCCTCTCTCAAGTACATGACAGGTTAGGTTATTTCTTACTATTCTCCAATTCTCCAGCTCCAATTCTAGTCCCTCGATACGCCACAGAGACTCAAGAGGCACCGTGAGCAGTTAAAGCACTCCATTTTGACACATAGGTAATCTAGAAACATTGACGCAATGCACGTTTTTGATTCCGAAACCACTCCACTTATCCGTTGTTTGCAGAACGTATGAAAGAGTTTCCTTCTACATGCCGTTACCGAAGGCAGTTTCCTTTAAACATGTCAAGTCAACTGCACTACTGCACTGTAAAACACAGAAAAACACTGTAAAAAAAAAAAGAGTAAATTCTTCTTCTTCTTCTAAAACACACCAGCTCCCTCAACGTTACATTGAAACATATTGATTGATTGTTGTTTGTTGTCTATTGTTGGTGTAGTTTGTTGATGGTTTTACCGTCACGCACCAACCACCGAGACAAATTCCTCGTCCGTGCAAACCTATGAATAAACATTTTTTTTTACTTCTGAAAAAGGGTTGTATGTCCGTTAACCCAGAAACACAACCACGGACTGACCGACTCCCTACATAATGTTTACTCATGAATCAATGCCACGCCCCCCTCCTCATTAGCTGACTCATGTTGTTTTTTTTTTGTTTTTTTTTAAAGATATTTTTCAGGGCTTTTCATGACTTTATTTGTATAGGACAGTGGAGAGAGCGACAGGAAGCGAGTGGGAGAGATAATTGGGGGGTGGATCCGGAAAGGACCACGGGACGGGAATCGAACCCGGGTCGCCGGCGTACGGTGCAGGTGCCCCAGCCAGTTGCGCCAGGGCCCTCATGTTGGTTTTAATAAGTGACCTCACCTCGTCCAGAATCAGGTGACTATGTAGCACTTCGGCAGTATTAATCAGTAGTATTAGCTGTAGCCTAGCATGAAGCAGAGGCGTGCAGGCCCGAGGCTGTCACTCTGGTCTGACTGCCTGAACCAACAAGAAGGTTAACCAAAATGTGGTAAACAGCTGACTCACGTTGGTTATAATAAGTGCCCTCACTTTGTCCAGCTTCAGGTGACTATGTAGCCCTTCAGCAGTATCAATCGATTAGCTGTAGCCTAGCATGAAGCAGAGGCGTGCAGGCCCGAGGCTGTCACTCTGGTCTGACTGCCTGAACCAACAAGAAGCTTCACCAAGATGTGGTAAACAGACATCCCTAACGAAGACGGCTTCCAGCCATAAGCATCCGACGTGAGAATGCGATCGAAGGTGTGTAAATGGCAATGTAGTGTAACTCCGGGCATGGAGTGACATGCCAACGAAAAGTACTTTTCTCTGGCAGTGTCCATTCCTCTGCACCGGCATCCTCAGGGACCGACTGCAGGACCACAAGTAGGCCTATGCTCTCTCTCTCTCTCTCTCTCTCTCTCTCTCTCTCTCTCTCTCTCTCTCTCTCTCATCTCTCTCTCTCTCTCTCTCTCTCTCCCTCTATCTCTCTCTCTCTATCTCTCTCTCTCTCTCTCTCTCTCTCTCTCTCTCTCTCTCTCTCTCTCTCTCTGCCATCATCACCGTTCACCTCGTTCTACAATATGGACCAAAATGGACAAAATACAATGGTCAAAAAAAATATTTTCATAAATTAAAACTACTAAACGACATATACCGTTTGCGATAAACAAGGAGGATAACAGAAAACATCTCGTTTGTTTTTCCAGTCTTTTCCTCCTCCTTAAAAATTCATGTCTATATTTATCTTATCTATCCACTGTGGGACAATGCTAATCGCGGTAGATGGTACACATTGTATATTATAAATACAATTTAATCCATTTTCTTCCGGTTTCTTACAAATATTCCACCAAAAACACGCAGTCTTTAAATCCCACACGCACGACCAACATTCATTTGTCCTCGACACGGTGGGGTTTTCATTCGGTCTCCTCTGAGGTCTCAGGGTGTGTTCCCATGCCTCTGATCACACAGCATTACTGGAGTTGTAGTCCTGGCTACTATACTCAACCTGTACTACAGCTCTCCTTTTAGTCTTACCGACGTTGTTTCAGCAGCTGCTCCATAAACAACGCGTCTTGTTTAAAGGAAACCTCTGGATGCGGACAACGGGATAGAATTTAATCCTTTTGGAGGCAACTGTATGTCAATGTGCAGTACATCCTCTGAATTTGACAGTCCCTCAGAGAAATACAACTTGTTTCTTTGAATTTCTCTTGAATCTCTTGAATCTCGAAATGGTCTGTTTGTAATTGTGTCCAACCCAAGTCTATAAAGGTAATTATAATACTCGTGTTGACTTGCCCCTCAATTTCCAATAGTTAGCATTCAAACTAACTAATTGTGTGTGTTCTTGCATTTGACACACTTCACCTTATCTCAAACTAAAGGCTTAGGCCTTTTCTTGTACAAAGCCCTTGAACGAAAAACAGTATAATAGCATAACATCTATTACACTAGGGAGGCCTGATAGCAACATTGCGTGACCTATAGTTATGCTCGTAACGGCTACGCCTCACAATCATTGTAAACACATACATCTTCCAAACGCAGGACACGGTGTGAGATCAAACCATTTGCCGGTCTGGAGTCTAAAGTTAGCCGCGGTGTTCTCGAAACATCAGTGAACGTGAATCAAAAATGTTTTTTTTTTTTTTTTTTTTCCACCACACCGCTTAACCGCTCAATATGAAAACAGACCGTCCACCGTCTGCTGCCCCAGTCCGATGAGGACACAGGAGGCGGGCGATTGCGCGACCGCCCTGCCCGTAGACACCACCACGACTGCCTGCCATCGATTGCTTCATTGCATGACGAAAAAAACATTTTCACATCAGAGGCCGCGTGTCAATCGTGCGACGACAGCAGACTGCGCGCCGCAACGCCAACACCAACAAGGTGTTCAAAGACGCTAAAAGCAGTGATATGACAAAATAATGACCAAAAAAAAAAAAAACTCCAACGCATGCAGTCAAAACAGCCACACTTCGAAGAGCCTATTTTAGTCCTAGGCAAACATGCTGACCCGGAGGGACCCCGGACCCCAAGGGGTAGGAGGGGAGAGGGGGGAACAGGCTGCTCCCCCTGGACACTAGCATGGGTTGGCACGCCACACTGTCACAGCCTATCAGCATCACAACACTCCCAAGATCAATACCTTCCCCTTCAAGACCACCGCCAGGGTCTGTGTGTGTGTCCGCAAATAGAACTCCGCACATACACGCACACACGCGCACACACACACACACACACACACACACACACACACACACACACACACACACCCACACTGACTGCAGGACCACAAGTAGGCCTATGTCTGCCTCTCTCTCTCTCTCTCTCTCTCTCTCTCTCTCTCTCTCTGTCCTTCCTTGACAACATGCTTTTCTGCCGTTCGCTCCCTCTCCTTACAACCCTTCTCTCTGTCCATCTCTTCCTCCCTATTTCACTCACTGTCTCCCTCGCTCCATCTCTCACGTCATCTCTCCCTCTCTCCCCTGCTCGTCCCTGCTTTGGTGTCCTCTCATTCTCTCTCCCAACACCCCGTCTCTCTCTCCCCTCTTCTTCCCTTTCCTGCTCTCCTCCTCCTCCTCTTCCTCCTCCTCCTCCTCCTCCTCCACCAGTCTCTTTCAACCCTCTGGTTTGCCCCTCTCCCTCATCGTCAGAGAACAGTGAAGATAATGACTTAAAGAGCACAAAGACAAGAGAGTGGTTACCCCCCCCCCCCCCTGCTCTCCTCGTCAGGTACGTATGCGCCGCTTTCTCCCGCGCAGATTATCCTGCATGTGAAGAGCTGCACGGCTATTTTGTTTTCAATGAATGTTCAGCATTACCACGGCTCCGAAATGGATCAATTCCTTTTCTACCCGCAGAGACGTGCTTCTGCATTTATTTCTGTGTCGGGTTTGTTTCTTGGAAAGGAAGATATTTGCGGGGCTTCTAGAGATGGTTAAAGCAACCTACGACACACAAACAAGGATCGATTTGAAGAACAGACACACACACACATGCAAAATCAATGTTCTGTAGGCCGTCTCTCATCACACACGCACACGTGCACGCACAGGCACACACACACACGCACACACAACCATATTCCATTCGAGTCTGTCAACGACTGTGTTCATGTGCTCAGTTTGAAGTGATTCAAATCACTCCTCTCACACCTGAAATCCATCGCCTCCAGTTACAGTTACACTTTCGGCTCACGGACATCTTTGTTCGAAACCCGCGCCCCCCCACAGGTGCAGAGGGCATCGGTGGGACGCTGTCACCACGCCTGACCCACCCGGTGATCCCCCGTGAAAGAGCGTCGACCGCCCCGCTTGAAGTATAAGATACAATACACACAATACATATATAAGATACCTACATACAATACAACAACAACAACCACAACAACAACATGGGCAACAACGTGAGACCCCCGATGCTAATGATCAAATCCAAAATAACAGTGCCGCTACGAAAGCCCAACCGCGCGCGCGGGGGGGGGGGGGCACGTGTTCTGTTCACGGCAGCCTCTTGAAAAGACTCGGCCGCTAACGGCGCCGCGAGAAGTGCAACACAGCGGCTCTCGCGCGACGACGTCAGGCACTTCTATTCATTAAACCGTAGATTCTGTTTTAGTGTCTCTGTAACGGTCAACACGCTGACACGCAGGTAAAACAACCACCCACGGCGACGCCACAGTGAGGACCAGCTGAACACTATGAATGCCTTTCCCTGGTCAGCAGGGTGGGTGGGGGTGGGTGGAGGTGGGGTGAAGGTGGGGTGGGGGTTAGAGGATGGACACCTGACTTGAGCCGGACGAGACCTCACGGTACCCAACGGGGACTGGGTCGGGTTCGGACGAATGTGTGTCGGGTCATGGAATCCCGAGGACACAAGTCGCGAACACGACATTTGCTCAAATTAACAAAGACGTGATTTTTTTCAAAATGAGTGATTTTTTTTTTTTTTTTTGCAGAATCTGTTATTTGAGATCACGGAGAAGCCTCTCCATGTATCAGATAACAGTATTGGTTTCTTTAAAAGCATGCAAATGACCACCATTGTGCTCCCCAGCCAGGAGAGAGAAGTGACAACTGCAAATCTTTAGGAGGCTTTTCCTCAGTTTTAGCTTTTGTGATGTGCCTATTTTCAAATGGCCACAACTTCTCCAAAGCTTAGAAACCACACTTTCTCTGTCAATTTTTGAATTACTCAAAATGCCCCAGCGAACGACTTGTGTCCCTAGTTTCCATGACCTGACACATATTTAGAAATTTCACTCGGGTTCGGGGACAGGCTCGGTCACGCCTGCGCGATTTGAAATGTTTCATTTTCCGCGCGTTAACCCGCGCATGTAACACACGAAAAAAAAAACGCTTGACGCCTGTCTCAGCTCAGGTCGGGGTTCGGTTACTGTTCTGTGGGACGTGGGCCGGGCTCGGGGACAGAACATCCCGGCCCGATCCGCACTCCAGTGGTGGTGGTGGGGGGACGACGACCACCACAAACGCGGTGGAGGTTTTAATGAAGTCTTTCTCAGGCTGCTCTCTCAACACCAGTGTTGTGTTCTTTCTTTTATTTTCCGGGCCTCCGCGCCGCGGGGTTTCTGAAAAGAATGGAGCCCCCCCCCCCCCCGCCCCTCCGACGTGAATCAATCCATCAATTCAGTCGGCCTCGTGAGGAAATCCTGACTTTCTTTCCACCGCCGCCTCGCGCCACTGAAACAGAGGGGTCATGACGTGACCCGAATTCCACGGAACCAGAATTCCGTTGGAACTTTCTCATGGCCCGCCGCCGCTCACGTTCAGTGGGAGGGGGGGGGGTGGGGGGGGGGGACAATGGCGCCGATTCGACAGGACAGGGATTTTCGTATTTTCTTGGCGCCTTCTCCGCCGCCAGAGTTTCATCGCTCATTCTTGTCCCAGTCGGTTTGCACCTGCCGTCGCGACGAGAGTTTTGGAGACACGTGCGCGTGCGCAATGAAGGTGCACCCTTTGGTCAAACAGTTCTTCCATGTGAACGTTAACAACAGACTGGGGGACAGACGAGACGTTGACCAGTCACCGGAGATGAAGACGATAACGCTCCCGCTGTCCTTTCACCGGGAGTTTATGATGACGATTAAATCAACTCACGAGGAACACGGCCAGGAGAGCCACATGATGAACATTCAGAGGTAACTCACCGCGTATTTAAGCACAAGGAGAAGAACCTTGGGACGCTCAATGAGGAGAAGACCCCCCCCCCCCCCCCACACACACACACCCCCCCCCCTCCAAGGCTAGCCTAGCCCAGCTAGTGTTGCCCGTGAATGGACGCTCAAGGACAGCGTTCACATGCCGAAGTCTGTGCCTCGATGTGAAATGTCCAAAGTGTCGTCCACTGTGCAACAACCACACTGTACACGTGTGGCGTTCTGGATTCAGAGCTGGTGGGTGGCTGTCAGCCGTCAGCTTCCCCCTGCAAGTCATTACTATGCATCTCTTCTCACTGTACAGCAATATAACAACCAGTAAATCCTTTAAATATTATTGAACTGTTTACTGTGTACAGTGACAATTTAAATAGAAATTTAAAGAGAAAATGTCGTTGACGAAGGTCACCTGCATGGACTTTTGTGTTTGTGTACTTTACACTCCTTTTTGTTTAACACACATGTATATCTGCTGCTCGTGTATGTGATGAAGGAACCATCCCCGAAAAAGTATTTCCCAAACGAGACCGGCCCCCCTCCGCACAATCTCTCCAGATATGACGTGATATTTCACAGATAATGCCGTTACCTGTAATGTCCATTCATAAGGGTAACTCAGAATAAAGTCTCGGTGCCGAGATAATGTGATGAGTGTGACAGCTCTGTTTCGGGTGATGGAGGAGAGAGGAGAGAGGAGATGAGATGCCATGACAACCGCTGGTGACACGCGGACCGGAAAGGCTAGTCAGTCTCTCTCTCTCTCTCACTCTCTCAAGAATATGACTCTCTCTCTCTCTCTCCCTCCCTCTCTCTCCCTCTCTCCCATATAATGACACATGCATGGACATATGTGCATGCACACACACGTGCACAGACACACACACACACACGCACAGACACACACACACACACACACACGCACGCGCACACACACACACACGCACACACACACACACACACACAAAATGACCCACTTCATGGCCCCCGGTGGACACGTCATAAATAAATAAATAAAGAGATGAAGTCCGACAGGAAGTGACAGTGGAAGACGGATGAGCCACTAAACCACACCTCATGGCCGCCTCCAGTGGAGGAAGACCACGGCAACAACACAGCAGAGAGCGAGTGAGCGAGTGTATATGTGTGTGTGTGTGTGTGTGTGTGTGTGTGTGTGTGTGTGTGTGTGTGTGTGTGTGTGTGTGAAGGCCTTCAAACCATCTAATACCCAGGATCAATTTTAAATGGCTAATAATAGCTTTAACACACACACCAAAAATACTTCTACATACCTTTTCATCTGCATCTATCCATCCATATCTTACTGTATATACACCCAGCCATCTCTACACCAATTCATTTAACTATATCCACCCCCTGATCTGTTTGTGGTCCATCCACCCATCTACAGTTGACCATTCATCTAGATCCATAGATCCATCATAAACTCATCTGTCCCTCAATACCTGCACCCTCATACTGTCCAACCCCTCCATCTCCATGACAATCCATCTGTCCCTCCATCCACGCAACAGCACCACCACGGCTCTACCCATCCAACCATCCACTCAGTGTCCCAGATATCATTAAGAGCTTCCTCTGCCAATAGACACACACCACACACACACACACACACACACACACACACACAAACACACGGGTTTCCACGATGATAAACACGTGTGTGTGTGTGTATGTGTGTGTGTGTGATCACGTCGTCATGGCGGTGGTGGTGGTATCAAATGTTCTCCACACAGGAGAACATTTGGATACCAAGACATCTCAGGGCTACAAACGCTTCCAGGGAACGTCCATCGCTGAAACAAAATGGCGTTGAGTGAGAAGCAACTCATCTCTGCTCTGGAGACGTTTCAATCATCTTTGGCTGTTTATTTCCACGAAGCATCTCGCGGGCCTGCCCGTGGCGGGGAACAGAACATGCCGCCTTCTCACCAAGGTCGGGCTGACCTTAATAATCAGTTGGAGAGTTTAGTTGTCCAACTCAAGGACTGAGAAGCGAGCATGAATCACAGGCACTGACAAACATGTTATTATTGTCTCTCCTCCCGGCCCGGAAATTACATGGACGCGTGGAAACGCTTCTGAACTTCATTATAAAAGACCTTTGCCTGCATCTGTTGAACATTCATGGAAAGGTGTAAGATATTGGCAATTATTATATACAGTATATATATATATATATATATATATATATAAAAGTAATGCATGGTCTTTTGTGGACAACTGAAACTCTGTTGCCTAGCTACTGGATGCCTTGACAGGATGTAAATAGAGCATCTATAGGAACACCAGTGCTCGCTTGGGTTTCACCAGTGATGTCTGTCTCCTCATAGTTTGGTTTTCGGGTTTGGTTGTTCTTTATGCCTTTCAATGGGGGGGGGGGTGGTTCAATGGCGGCTTCAGGTTTGACTCGATAGTGGGACGACATTGGGAATGCCGCATCATGCTAGCATAGCATGCTAGCATGGGGCTGGGACAAGAGAGCCATATAAAACAAACTGATTGCGTGTGTTCTTGTGTCAGACACACATTGCCATATGCGCAGCATAGAGTTCTCGACTGCGTCATCCGTTGTTATTTGTACATTTATGTCATTATATCATTAAAAAGGTTAATGTTAGGGTTGCCATTATTATATCCCAGCTTATCTCCTACTAAGCAATGTAGGCCTTCTGTCTGGGGCATAATGTCTACTAAACTTGGTAGGCCTAATAGGCTACATTGCATTTATAGTTCTGATGCTAACTGATAGACGACTTGATAAATACATAGATACGTCTTCCAAAAGCAAGATTGACCATGAGATTAAACTAAAGCCTGTCAGTCAATTTCTCAATTAGTAGCCCTGTATATTATGTCTTTACAACTCTTGCACCATATGTTTTGCTTATTGACACGCACCAACCATCAAGTCAAATCCCTTGTGTGTGCAAACCTACTACCCCGGCAAATAAACATTTCTGATTCTGGTTCTATATTCTCAACCTGAAAAAAAAACGAGCCACACAAATAAAGAGGAAATAGTCCCGATAGCTACTTTGAGCTCCCAGCCTGTCGCTGTCAGAGGCTTCACCTCCTTCTGAGATGTACTATTGGATTTGACAGATTCCAACGCATACGTTTCACTCTCTGCCGCCACCTGCATGGGCATTACCACGCAAGGGAAGTGCGTTCGCCGTTAGCACGCAAAAATGGAACTCCCAACTGTTGACTTTATGAATGTCGTTTTTTTTTTCTTCATCCGTGTGTGTATAGACTCAACTGAATGGCACATAACGAATTACAAATCGACCACAACCCCAAATAAATTCCCCCCCATACGTTTAACGGCCTGTCCCACGCCACTCGAAGGCGTGAAGCCTAACAGACGAGTGACTCATGTTGCCGTTTCTCCAGAGCTCCTTGAACAGTTTGGCAGATAGTCAATACTGATAACGAAACAACGTTTCATGTTTTATATCGCACGCCATATGCACCCTTGTAACTTTCACCAGAAAACATTAAATGACGTTATGACATAAAAAATACAGCTAAATACAACTAAATTGCTAGCCACATGGTTAACCTAGCAATTGCTTGAATGCTTGAAACTTGTTCTGGTGACTTTCTTCCTGTATTAGCAGAAATTAAGTGTTTCACCACAAAATGTACTCTTTGTAAGTCGCTTTGGATAAAAGTGTCTGCTAAATGCCCTCAATGTAAATGTTAATGATGACGGTCATGAGGTCAACAGCCGCGGTAGGTGTCATGCGACCGCGGTATCGCCGTTGTCGTCACAGCACCATGCTGGCATGTGTTAACGCTCTGGCATGTGTACCACACTAATTTACTGACACGGACCCCCCATGGTAAAGAAAAACAGAAGTATAAAAACTAACAATATGAACAATAATTAGGAGGCCTTTGAAGTGTCGATTCCTCCCTCGTGACTTCACATTTACATTCTTATTCGAAAGATAAATTAACATAGTCTATGATCCCATGCAGCCCAACTGGTAGAGCAAGGCATTAACGCCGCCAGGATTAGAGGGGGGGGGGTTCAATTCCCACTGGGGGCCACCCATGATAAAAACGGACGCTCTCATGTTATTGTCTGTCTAGGATAAAAGCCCCCCCGCCCCAATATATGCAAAATGGGCTGCAAGTGCATACCTGGGGACTGAGGAACACATTGAGGTGCAATAAGCGATTTGTTTAAATGTTTCCAATGGTGACGCCATGCCCACTTCCTGGTCTCCTGCCTCTCTGACCCCGTGATCCGTGACACGGAGGCTGGCCAAAGTATTTCCTCTGACATAACAAGACACACATGGTGTGGGGGAGAAAGAGAGAGAGAGAGAGAGAGAGAGGAGAGAGAGAGAGAGAGAGAGAGAGAGAGAGAGAGAGAGAGAGAGAGAGAGAGAGAGAGAGAGAGAGAGAGAGAAGAGAGAGAGAGAGAGAGAGAGAGAGAGAGAGAGAGAGAGAGGGAGCACTCCATTACTACATGTGTGTGCTGCAGGGGGGGGGGGGGGTGTGTGTAGCCGACTAGACTGCTTTGATTAAAGACTCTGAGTGCCGGGGGGGCCGGTCTCTTCCGAGACCCCCTCTCCAGATGGGAAGCCAAACGCTGCGCCGCTGATGTGTAATTACTATACATCTGTATGGTGCAGCAGGGGCTCGCCCGCACTACACACATCGTCACCACCACGTGAAATGGGTTGTGGTTCGAAACCCCGGTGTCTGCAGTCTACCTGCAGGCATCCCTGAGCAGGGAAAAATAATAAAGGGGGAGATTAGCAGAGCGAGAAGCAACACGCAAGACTGAATGTGCGCGCGCGCGCGTGTGTGTGTGTGTGTGTGTGTGAGAGGCATAATCTTAGTGTTTAGGTTCTTCCCAGAAAACCAGCGGCCCTCCCCGCCGCTAGTCCTACCGGCCAATGCGTGGCGGCCCACACATGTTTTTCAACCGGACCAGCCAATCAGCGCCGCGGCCGGGCCTCGGGCGACCTTTGACCCGCATGTGTGGAGCCCACGCCCACGCGCACACCGTATAAAACCAGATGGCGAGACGTCATGAAGACGGGGGGGGGGGGGGAGAGGAGGTTGAGGAGGGGGGGGGGGGGGGGCTTTACAAGAGGCGTGAAGGTAAACCGTTTCCTCCTTGTTCATAAAAGATACTCCATTTAATCATTCAGCAGACGCCACAGGCTTGTCCGTGTACAGAATGCATCATGGGATTTTTTTTTTTCTTTCTTTTTTTCCGTTGACGACATTTTCATTGCCGTATCGGTGAGAGGACCCGAGAGAGAAAGAGAGAGAGAGAGAGAGCTGCGTTGCTGCACACTGTACAATCCTAAACAGACGTGTTAATATGCCGCAACCGACACGAACACCTCGCGTCGCTGAATGATTTCACGGACGGTGACCAAAAGAAACGTTTCCGCCAGTCGCATGGCATGCATGTTGATTGGTGGTTGGGATTGTGACATCTCAATGTGCACGCCCTGTCTTCCATAGAGACTTACGGGGAATTCACATACCGCACCGTTGACAGGAGCAGGGTAGGTGGTGGGGCCTCTTGCTCAAGGATGCCTACTGGTTAGGCTGTGTACATTGGCAAATCAAACCCACAACCTGTCATGATGCTGACGATATAAAGAATGATAGAGAGAGAGAGTGAGAGAGACAGAGAGAGAGAGAGAGAGAGAGAGAGAGAGAGAGAGAGAGAGAGAGAGAGAGAGAGTGCACGGGTGTTTATCAGTGCATTAGCGTATTAGCTTATGAGCGTGTATCACATAACTCAATCGAATGTGCGTCCGCGGATCGCGCCGCGTGACACAGTGGACCACACCATGTGACAAACCAGATCATATCGCGTGACACACACACACACACACACAACGAAATCGCCCACAATGCCACGGGATGGACCGCACGCATCACGTGACACCGTGTAGCCACACCGCGTCACACGCGGAACATACCGCGCGATGATAATAATAACACAACAAAAGCGCACCATGTTCAAGGCCCCCGTGTCCCCCCCCCCCCACACTCTCTTCGGCGGTCCGCGCGAAAGTGTGTCTCCATGTGGCACTGCTTTGCACAGCGCAAATCAGAGCCCCCCCCCCCCCCCCCCCCCCCACACACACACACACACATCCACATCTGCTTCCACTCAAAGCAATCAGGAGCGTGGCGTGGCTATGGGCCCCGGCCGTGTTATTAAAGGCTTTCTGGGCCCCGTGGAGGAGCGGGGGGGGGGGGGGGCCCGGGCCAATCCCCCCACTTTCTTTCTTTTTGGAGGAGGAGGGATCGAGGGCGATGTATACTGTACCGTTACCGACGTGGAATTCCTCAGTCTCCAGTTGTTTCTCTGAAAAGTAGGTCGCAAAAAGCACTCGGAAACCGATTCCCCCCCCCATCCCCCGCCCGCCTCCCTGATTCCGGACCGCACGCCTTGGTTTGTTCTCGGGGGGGGGCGGTGCTTGTAAGTCACTCCGGATGACAGCCGGCGTGCCGAATGACTGAATGGAAAACCGCCGAGTCCTCGTCCCGTCAGCCGCCGGCCCGCGGACACCTCGGCTTTTAGCAAGGAAGGGGGGGGGGGGGGACCTGGGGGCCCCCGTACGACTGAATCAATCTGAATCACAGTATTTCATCTGTAATGCATCACCTTGAGCCACTTTACATATTTCCAACTCAATATCATGTGCATGTGATGTATGTATATTTTCCTTTTACGTTCTCCGTTACGTTACATGTGTATTTACCGCCTCCCTGTGCTTTAATGTGTTTTCATAGTCGCGCTTTCGTATTTATGTTGTTTCTGCGTAATTTTGTATCTTAAGCAGTGCAATTGCGAACAAACACGTTGGCCAGGAATTAAGGAGGTATTCTGGTAATCTCAAACGCCATCATCACCACCACCATCACCATCATCACCACCACCATCACTACCATCACCACCACCATCACCATCATCATCATCACCACCATCACCACCACCATCACCATCACCACCATCATCATCACCACCACCACCATCACCATCACCATCATCATCATCACCACCATCACCATCATCCCCATCACCATCACCACCACCACCATCACCACCATCACCATCACCATCATCACCATCACTATCACCACCACCATCACCATCACCACCACTTCATTGCACAGAATCCAGGCTACCATTCAATTCCCATGCTCTGCACGTCACCGCCAACTACTCTAGTGCAAAAACTAGGAGGGTTTTATTAGTAAAGTTTGAAACATCACAAATGTGCAATCACCTCGGCAGCGCGCGCACACGTCCGTGATGAGACGATGGTAAACATTAAATGTTAAAAAATATGTATATATATTTGGGGCGGCGGGCGGGACTGATGAGTGCGGGGGTTTCAGCCTCAGCCCGATGTCACACACACACACACACACACACACACACACACACACACACACACACACACACACACACACACACACACACCGAGAGCCGCCACCAATCAGCCCCGGATTCATCAGCTCTCTTCTGTTCGTTTGTTTGGCTTTGGGCGAACTCTGCCGAATAGTGTGTCTTTCATGAGCCGGGGGGCTTTTAGGAAAAGGACAAGAAAAAAAAAACACCCAACCATCACCCAGAATCACTAAGAGCCAAACATGGAGTACTTCTTTCCCCAGGCCGCCCCCCCCCCCCGCCCCCCCCCCCCGCCAAGTCCAGCTCCTGGGAGCATCTCTGTGTGCTTTTAAATAATTTGGGAGAAAAACCCCTTCGGAAGGTTAATAATTCACCACAGCTTATGAGCAGGACTCTCTAGGCCCAACACCGTGTGACACTGCTGGTTCTGTTACCCTGTGGCCATCCCTCCTCCCACCTCCTCCCCCCCCTCTCTCTTCCTCTCTTTCTCTCCCCCACCTCCATCTAACACTCCCCCCCCCCCCACACATCATATTTTCTCCCTTCCCTCCCTCTGCCTCCCTCCCCCTCTCTTGTCCGCTTCAATCACGTCAGCCCAGGGGGGCCGTGTTAGCAGACGCTAGCCACCGTCTGCCCAAACTTATTTCAGACGGGGGCTCTGTGTTCGTCTCTTACACGGCGGCCCGGGTGGGGAGCTAAACGGGGAGGGAAGCTCCCGACGACCAGGGAACCAGAGTGAAGAGAGAGAGAGAGAGAGAGAGAGAGAGAGAGAGAGAGAGAGATAGAGAGGGAAAGGGAGAGAAAACTTTTCCGTGGGTTTTTCCCTCTTTGTGGCTGATGTGTGTGTGTGTGTGTGTGTGTGTGTGTGTGTGTGTGTGTGTGTGTGTGTGTGTGTCTTTTCACACCTATTCTGTCTCTGCCAAGCGACCAGCACATACACCCTTGAGTCTAGAATTCCTGTGTTGCGATTGGTGGGCAGTCCTGTGCTAGTCCCTCCCACTGTTGTTAGCGGTTGGCAGTTGGTGGCCATTTTGTTTTCAGGTATGGGTGAGCTTAGTGCCGAGAAGTGATGGGCAAAGTGATTAATCGAATAAAGGCAAAATAAAAATCAAATGCAGACGACTCGCATAATATATGAAGTAGCTTTAAAAAAGCCTAAAATATCAAAACATTGATCAATAATGAAATACATGTATACATATTAAAATATGTAGAGAGCTGGATAAAAAAGAAGACATAAGGAGAAGCAGATTTGGCAGTGTTCGCATGGATCCAAGAATATAAAAGTATGGCAGCATTCGCATGAATTTGTAAGTGAATAATATTTAATTACATTTTGCCTTTCCATTTCTACTTCTCACATTGAGTATATTTAGAGATGTATGTTCATATCTTTCGCATATTATTTTAAACCCCTTTGCCATTCTCCGTTTCTAATTCATATAACTGTGCTATAACTGTGTTATATTGTGACACCAAGATTCCCCAGCTGGCTTGAATAAAGTACATCTCATCTCAAGGCTTCATCCTGGTATCAGAACTCCCGCACTCTCTTGATATGAGATTGACGCGGCTCATGAAACGCGTGGCCTTCCCTTCGCCTCCTCCCACGCATCACACGTCCTACATTACCTTCCATCATCCTCCATCATGTGTACGCGGTCTGCAGCCGCCTCCTGAACGACCCATCCATAGGTGTCAGCCAGGTGAACCCTGCCCAAGGCCTGGCCGCCTCCCACTCCTCCTCTCCCTCCTCCCACTCCTCCTCCCCCTCCTCCCCCCCCCCTACTCCTCCTCCTCCTCCGTGGGACCTTGTCAACCGGTCTGTCTGCCTGTCCTGAATGATGGAGGAGCCGGCATCACCTTGTCCTGCCAGCCGGGGGCCTCATCCATAACGCCATCACCTTCACTTGGCCATGCCACGCCTTACGGCGGGAGGGGGGGGGGGGGGCTGGATGGATGGGGGGGGGGGGGCCCTACAGCCCAAGGACGGCTGGGTAATGGCCCTGAGCCGCTCTCCCTTTAAAAGGTGCTACAGCCTCGCCCCCCCCCCCCCCCCCACCCCCCCCGACGTGGCTCGGAGAACGCCAAATAACGCGCGTAACGCGGCAATGTCTCCGGGACAGGGGCCCCGAAGTGACGGAGCGGTGGAACCCGCTTTGATCGTTTCACCCTCCTGATCGGCGTCGCTACGTGACTACAGCGAGCCGGAGACGTGACTACAGTGACTACAGTGAGCCGTTGGTGTCCTTCGTCGCGTGTCACGGCAACACAGTCTCACTCCCAGAACGTCAAATAGCGACTGTCGGTGAGGGCGCTTTAGCATGAGTTACTGACGGAAAAAGTACCCTTCCACGTCGTCTGCAGATGCAGAGGGGGTTCAATTCACTACAATGTGATGCCGTCTCCGGGGATACTAACCCTAACCCTAACCCTAACCCCAGAACACAGTCTCACTCCCAGAACGTCAAATAGCGGCTGTCTAACCCTTGAACCCCCTCTGCGTCTGCAGACGACGTGGAAGGGTACTTTTTCCATCAGTGACTGAAGCTAGTCGCTATTTGACAATCTGGGAGTGAGACTGTGTTGGTCACGGAGGAGGACGCGGCGCGGACGACGCTAACGAAGCCGTCGGGGGGGCTCACCAACAGGTCCCGACGCCAGACTCGGCCCCGGTCCCGCCCAACCCCCCCACCAGGAGGGGATGAGAGAGGAAGAACAAAAAGCTACTCAGGCCGAAGCCTAAGAACCCAAAGCCGCGTCGTGCCGATCCAAACCACCACACCCCGGCTAATCCAAAACCTAATCCATTTGACACCAAACCCATTATTGAAAAAACCACACCAATCCAAGGCAGTTAGTCCGTAAACCAAACCAGACCACGCCGCTCCAAACCCAAAAATCACAACAGTCGAATTAGCGCTCCACCAGACCCGAGTGCAGATAATCGTCAACATTTGTTTTGCTTGGAAACTTAATGGACAGAAAGACAACTTTGGCAAATGTGACGTTAACATTGCGGGGAAAACATTCAAGTGAAACCATAGAGCGAATTAAGTAGGATTGTAGGATGTTTGAAGTATTAAAAAAGGGTTTGTTTGTGAAACAAAATATGAAAATAACTCATTTTACAAGAAAGGCTGGTTTAATAGCCTGATCCACCGCCTGTCTTACCCACACCACTCAAAACGGAGGTCAATCATCCACTCGTTATCAAGTTGAACGATCTTAATTAATTTGTTAACACTACGATTGCGTAATGGATATTCAATAAGTGCTCGGCGTGGGCGCGATCTCGGGATAATATTTCATCTGATTAAAACTACTGGGCAATTACCATAGCAACACAGAGACCATAAATCAGCCAAGTGATGAAAGCCTGGGCCTTCAGCGCAAGCATTTGCCAGCGTTGCATAATAACAGCTTGCTTCTGGCTAATGCGTCCACCGCATTTCAGCGGGCGCTCACACTGAGGGCAGAGGGAAAAAAGCACAGAGCGGTAACCGTTTCCCCTGCCATGAGTGATGTACTTTTCTCCCCCCGGTGTAATTGGTGGCAATTATGTAAAAAATAACCATTACTCATCTCTACTCCCATGACACAAGACACAGCGGTGGTGGTGGTGGTGGTGGTGGTGGTGGTGGTGGTGGTGGTGGTAGTGCGGGGACACAGTCATCTGTGTTCTGGGGGACAGGATGTCTTACGGAGACCTTCAAACCAGACTGGCGAGGAGAGGGCCAAGGGGGTCTTACGGGGACAGAACCAGTGGCATCATGGGACCCCATAACAGCAAGGGTTATGGGGGGAAAATCTTGTTGTTCTATGGGGACACAAAAAAGCTGTTTTAAGGGGACATTACTGGTGGTGTTATGGGGACATAAATCATGTTATGAGGATAAGACCAGCACTACAATAGAGACGAGACCAGACGTAATATGAGGACAGTGACAATGCTACGGGGGGGAAATGAATAACAATGTCATGGGGACACAACTCGTGGGAAGGTATTGGTGCAAAAAAAAAACTGCTGAATTATGAGGACATGACCAGTGTTACAATGGAGACAACACAGTCTCAATAGGAGGAAAAGAGGAAATACAGTGGTTTCATAGGGGTTGTATTGGGACCTGAATCCTCGTGTTAATGATGACAAAAGCAGAGGTTTTAGAAGGACGAGACGAATGACAGGGGGGGGGGGGGTGGGGGGGTATTAGGGAGGACCACGGCCAGCTGTGGAGGAGCTGCACAGATGACTGGGTACACTAATAGCCCATGTAAACACCACAGGTTAATGCATAACATAAAGAGAGTACACAAAGAGACTCGCCTGTCAAACAGCTCCGAATTCCCTGTATTAAAGGTCACTTGACATGTGCTTGTGTACACATTGGACTGTTTAGTCGGTTCACAGAGTGGACCAATCAGGGACCTGTTTATAAAAACGGGGGCCTCTATGGCAACTTCAATATGCCAATCAGTGGTTCCTGAAATATTGTATATATTGAACTTTTATGCATACAAATGTTTATACAAACTCCCTTCTCTTCATATATATGCGAAATGGAAACATTTTCAAACACGTTGAATCGTGGTGCTTTGTTATACAATTGTAAAACGCTTCTCGGCTTGACTTGTTTTCGAATCGCTGTGAATAAAATCGGCTGCCAAATGGAGACATGTAAATGTGAAAATATTGTGATTTCCATCTTATTATGTTTTCTGTCAGTTGATGTATTTACACTAGATTTATTCATATTACTATATTATTTCACTTTAGGTAATGCAGTAGATCGTATTTGACACTATACGGCACAGCGGCAGTCTCCTATGCGTCACACAGACCAAACTTTTCTTTCCCTCCGGTGAAAATGTTCCTTACAGTAGCACATTGTGTTCAGAGTCAGGGCGGGGCTGTTTTCCACATTACCGGCTGCATTGTGCAGTGCAGGCTCGGGCCTTTTCAAGTGTGTTGTCAGTCATCTCGCAGGTATAATCTACTATGTGTTCAGTTGTCACGGTGGCAGCGTCCCCAGAGACAAGTGGTCCTTTACCCCCCCCCCGCACTCAAGTCTCCGTAATCCGCCAGTCGTTAGCTAGCTTCAAGCCAGTTTCGTTAGCCAGGTCCTGACTGACTTACAGGGACACGCCGAGAAGTGAAATAAGCGATAGTCAGTCTAAACCAGGTGCAGAAGGGCTTAGCCAAGTTAGCGTTTGCTAACCTAGCTCCTGTTTCATGTGAGGGGAATACAATTTGGACTTTCCAAAGATTTCCTAACAGTCGCTGCTTCAAAATGAGAGCCATTGACCACACAAGGTTGTTAAAAAAAAAAAAAAAAACGCTCTATGTGTTACTAACCCTCTGTGGAGACGACTCTGTGAAGCAGCCAGAAACAGCAATTTACAGAGTGACAATGCTCATTCTTGACTCTGCTCTAACAGGCATACAAATGTCCTATCCAAGTGTAAACCGTATTAGTGTAACTGGCATTACATTGTGTTCTATCCTACTCCACATATTGTCTCTTAAATGATTGATATTGCCAGTTATTCTGAAATATATACACTTTCTGGAACAAGCACACACACACACACACACACACACACACACACACAACACACACACACACACACACGACTTAGGGTAGCAAATCCATTTGGCAGACAAACTGATTTTTACTGTACTCTGTGAGAACAGTTCCATTTCACAAACACTAGAGGAGGTACACAGAGAGGGAGAGCCGGAGAGCCACAGCGAGAACCGCAGAGCCTCCTCGCCACTCGTCGTCCTCCGTCTCATTATTATTATTCATGTTTTGGGGAGGAGAACATTTTGGGAGGGTGACCATCCATCCGAGCCTCGTCCTCTCTGCTGTGATGTCACCTGAGGTCCCCACCAATGACGGGGTTATACGGACGGTGACGTTAAACACTGACACTGGTTAACCCAGAAACAGGGTCGTCTGTGGTCACAGAACCCTGAGCGTCTTCTTTGTTCCGCCAATACTAGACTAATACAGATGAGATGGAAGTGTTGGCATTGGACGCATGGCACACCGTTTTTCATGTCAATGATCTAATTTAATACCTAGTGTGAGAATAATTTGAACTCCCCATTTTTAATTTGTTTGAATTAGTTTGATATATATTTACATATAAGGTCCAGAGTTCTCCCGCTGTGCGTGAACGTGAATGAAACCCGGGATCATTTCCGAATGCCGTGACCTTGAGAGTCCGACCATTGTCTGGCGGACGCCGTGACTTCATCACACGCCCGTGAATCACGCAACGGAGCGCCACTTGATGGAAACGACCTCCGGTATATCACCCGGCTTGCAGCTCTGCAATGTTTTTCACCATATTAATATTTCAGTTTTAATTATGTAAACCACCCCGACAGAAAAAACCCTCACGGTAGCTATGGTAACAGCAGGGCAGGTGCAAAGGGAAGGGAGGAGGAAACGCTTTAATGAGCAAACCAAGCTGCAAATACATCCACGTCTCTCAGGGGGTGTGTGTGTGACCGAGGCCCTCGTTTTAACTTTCGACCCGTCTGCTGCGTGGTTGGTAACCGACGGGAAGGCGTGATCCCGGTGTCCAGACTCATTCCGGATCCTATAGTCAGAACAAACACAGCTCGTGGTGGCTTCACACAGCGTTCGTTTTACACATCTAAGTCTACGGAGTTGATTTCTGATGATAATTGACGTCCTGAGGGAACAAGTGTGTACATTATGTCGAACACAACGATATTTTTTTCTTTGAAAAATAAGAAACAGCAAACATGCATAATATCAAAGCGTACATTGTAAATGACTTTTATATCATAAAGACTTGGAATACAAAGTAGAATATTATAATGCCAAAGAATTATGGATGAGGACATTTTATTTGAATACATCATTTAGTATCGATTCAGCGTCAACACGGTTAATAGGGTCAGTCGAAGCTGCTGTGTTTTATGCATAATTTGTGATTGATGTAAACAAATCCTTTTAGTATATGTCATCAAACACATCCTATAGATGTGATATTAAGACAATATTTGAGATAGATTTTTGTTTGATGTGTATTATGAGCTTGTTAATTATGATAAAAGATATCCAACCATTACTTCAACGTGGCTCATCGGCTTGTGAATATCCAATTAAAACTTTGAAATAATTACAACAAAATCTGTGTCGCTATCAACAGATTCCACAATACACATAGTTCAGAACAATTAGAATTGTGTTTTTAGATCGCATGGATTATCTTTCTTGTTGTTCCAAACGCAGACATCGATAATTGCATGCGAGTCGAATCAGAACGATAACAAATTTCACAAGCGCTTTCTGCCTCACTTCAAGATAACGTTCCGTCACCAGATAAAACACCATCCCTAATTAGATGCCAGGCCTTTTTTTTTTTTCTTGCACAATACATTTTGATCAAACAACAATAAAATGCACGTGCGTTTGTGAAATGAAATATTACAAATCTATTCGCATTTTTTTTAACGAGCTGCATTACACAACGTGCAATCATGTGCATGTGCAAACAGCAAATATGAATATGATTCCTGCGATTCCTGCTCCTGATTCCTGCGCCCGGGGCCCTAGCAGAGATCCTAGCACCCAGGCACCCGGTTTGTCCGAAGGAAGCGCGTCTGAAAAGTAGCCAACGAAACGCAAAGACCCCCCCTAAAAAAACATGACAAAGAACTGAGCCTCGGCACACGATGGAGGGCAGCTCCGGCCTGACGCAGGCAGAGAAACCTGGGGTGTGGGGGGGGTTTAACCTACTGGAGGTCGTCTGGGTCTCGGTGGGGCTTATCGATGCTGCTGGCGTGCCGATGAATGAGGTGCGACCACCCGGGGGGGT
>JAXIVH010000017.1:27269-48844 GCA_036785325.1 Urophycis tenuis
TTCTCTCTCATTTCCTGAAGATGTGGAGGAGGAGGAGGATGAGGGGGTTTCCAGATGTGGAGGACTGGCTGATAGTCTGCAGGCCTGCCTGTGGTAAGAGGGATGGAGGGGGGAGGGAGGGGAGGGAGGGGAGGGAGGGGGAGGGAGGGGAGGGGGGGTGGAGAGTCTGTCGCAGCCACTTTAAATAACCAAATCACCTGGCTTTCCAAAACAATGGCTTCCTGACTCTTGAACGACCCTGACCCCATCACCGCGGGGGTCAGAACACTGAACTTGAACCCCACCTCCACCACGAGAAAGTTTGTCTTGCTTCCACCCCCCGCCCACAACCCCTCCCCCTCCAAAACATGCCTCCCCCTTACTCCCTACTTCCATGGTAGTCTGCATGCAGTCGATTGGCTCAAGCTATTGAGACAAACCAGGACCCCCCCCCCTCTCTCTCTCTCTCTCTCTCTCTCTCTCTCTCTCTCTCTCCTCTCTCTCTCTCACTCCTCTCTCTCTCTCTCTCTCTCTCTCTCTCTCTCTCTCTCTTCTCTCTCTCTCTCTCTCTCTCTCTCTCTCTCTCTCTCTCTCTCTCTCTCTCTCTCTCTCTCTCTCTCTCTCTCTCTCTCTCTCTCAGTTGTGTAAGAGAGTCTTGTATTGGTATTTGCTATACTCAGAAATAGCAGAGTGTACACACAGTATGCATGTGTGGGCGACTGTCTGCACGTTAGACACACACACACATCAATGTGTATGTAAAGCAATACACAATTAAGACGGATACGCCTTTCCAACACATGTGGGGCAGAAGTGGGACAACGAGTAACCCCTGCATTCAATCAATCCATAACAAAGAACGGTTGTCCTAAAACATGTCCAAGTCATCTGTTTTTCCTCCATCAAGGCAGGAGGTCACCTCAACACAGCGGCTTGCTGGCGTCACATACTGTTCACATAAGTGCAGTTGCGAACGAAATTCGGAATTCGGAAGCCAGCGAACTGACACCGGAACCCAGGTTGAGACTGGGGTAGCCGCACTCAACGGTTAGTCACATTGTCGCACGACAACTATGAATTATACTCCTGCATATTTTTGGGGGGAATTGGGATTTTATTTCTAACTGACTGAATTATACTGTAAAGATTGTTAAATCTGTATGTAGCCAAATTTTTTATGATAAGCACTTTGACAAAAGTTGTTTAAAAATGTGTTGATATATATATATATATATATATATATATATATATATATATATATATATATTATATTCATTGATATCTACTATTATATAGAATTTATGTATACTATAATATATATTTATATTTGAACCATTTTCCATTTGACCCCATATCAGCACAACCGGTGTTCTCTCTGTAACCATACCTTTAAACTAATACATAATCAAGAGGTGATTTGCATTCGCTTTAAAAACAGAAACAAAGAAAGAAACACTTTCTCATACTGGTGTTTGACAGCTCTCTGCAGTATAATCACTTGTTTGTGTCCCTGTACTGGGGGAATACGACAGGGGAAGGCTTCAAACAGAATATTGAAATTACGATTGACAGGTTCCAGAACTCCCTGCTTTTTATAGTTAGCTCAGAAATATCCGGTCAGATGTTAGATAGAAAGGAACAATACATAATAAATACGTGCCAATATACCAAGCTAATGATTAGCCAGGATTTAAGGGCAAGCCTCAATGTTTATACTACGTCTTCATCTTTTATACGTTCACCATCCAAATCCGCACACAAACACTTCAAATAAAAACCATGGAGCGTTTGTTCCATGCAACACACTTGCATCTCTATTGTCTTAATCAGACGACGTTTGCTTATTTTGTTTTGCAGGTGCAACACAGCAGGGGTAATCAACACCAGGTGATGCGGAGTTCATCTGAGGAATTCATTCCATTTGACTTGTGGGAGGGAAAGTGTTTATCATCTTCCACTCAAATGTAGTAGAAATATAATGCTCACTATAAATATAAGTGTCAATATATAACGATTCATATATCATAATTATTATCAGTGATTTAACAACTTAACTATAATAATTATAACTATGGGAAATAACATCATGTTTGTCTGAGGCCCCTCATGCATCAATGTGTGTGTCTTTCAGGGGAGGTCATTTCTATTGGTTCGTCTTATTTGAGGTTTTTCCATTCATTTTATTTGTACATCTGATTTTAGAGTAAATAAAAACCTATTTTCGAAGGGCGTACGTGCAGGGCCTTGTGCCTGACTTTGTGGTCCATGACCCCCCTGACAACGAAATTGACTTGACTTGAACTGACCTGAGAAAAATATTTTCTATACAGATGTATTCATGTCATGCATCTGTAAAATATGTACGGTGTGCCAATTGTAACCAGAAAGCATCACATCCATCACAGTGACATGGAGAGAGAGAAGGAGCAAAGCACAGCAAAAGTTAAGATGGCCATCTTGTTTCAATAACGATACAATAATCAATCATATTTTTCACATGACAGTTCCTTTGACACTATCCCAACTAAGGACACAAACATTAAGGACTTGGATAATCTACAGTAATGGACCAAAATACACCATTATGGTGCAATTTGTAATCCTTACGATCTGGAAGTAGAATGGATGGGGGGAGATTGAAGGAGCAGCAATCTACCAGAAGAAAAGGTTTATGTTTGAGATAGGGCAGATTCATTTAGGATATAGCTTTTTTTGTCCAGCTTTCATTTGTCAGGTCCAGATAGACTGTGACAGATGGACTTCAGTGGTATTCGGAATCCCAGGCTGAAGGCTGACAAAAACAGACCAGAAGTGGGTTGTGTAGATGCTCTGCCCTGACCAACCAACCCTTTGGTCCACCAACTCGGGGCCAAGAACAGGAAGGATTTCCATCTTTAAACAGACAACCGTAGGCCTTGGTGCACCCGGGTGGGAGTAGAAATTAACCCAACGGAAACACCTGGAACCTTCTTGACAACATCTGAGACCGTGTAAAAAGACTGCCGAATTTTACAGAAGCAACAAGGTTCACGTTTAACCTTGTTCTCATCACATTCACATAAATTGAACGAAGAGCGGCAGTCACTGATGTCAGAGCAAACCCTTCACCCTTCCTTGTGGGCACCATCTTAAATAATCACGATCATGACCATCATAGAAGACGCCGCCCAAAAACGGAGACATTAGAAAAATTCCTTAATTTTTCTTGAACATGGTTGTCTTTAGCCGATGGTGGCGGTAGCGGGCGTATGTGCTAATGGAGGATCAATGGTGATGCGAGGTCTGCGGGGAGGGTCAGACTGAGAGGATCAGACAATCTAACCTGGGCTGAAGCAAAAGAACCGCAGGCGAGCGCGTCATGGCCGTGAGCCAGACATGCCGTATTGGAGTGGCAAAGCAACAGAGTGTGGGTTAGTTACTTAAGATAGCGGATGTCCGTAATAGAAAGGTAATAGACATAGAAATTATATCTGCGGTTCCCGTTACCCGCGTCATTGACAGTATCACTCCTGTTATGTCGACGTGTTATTTTTAAACGTTAATGAGTTAGTCTTGATCTCAACACAACAGACACGTGTAAGATACAGCGCTGATCTTTGGAGTTTCAACCCCCAGAACAAAGGCCTTTGTAGTCTCGTGGAAAACATGAACCGACGTTGGCAACAACAGCGAGCGGCCTGTGACTCGGATATAAAGGCAATTAGGGGAATCGTATTCTTAGAAAGCTTAAGAGGGAGGAGGGGATGCATGGGGGATGGAAGGGAGGGGGGGAGAGAGGGTGGAAGGGAAGGCGGGGGGAGGTAAAGAGGTAGAGTTGTATAAACACGGTTGGAAGTCATTATGAACTTGGTTTGAAATTATTTGTAAGCAAACAGACATGAAGGAGAGATCATCAGTGAGGAGTGTTTTGTCAAATCCCCATGGTAAACTGTTCCATCAGTTTGCAACAGTTTGAAGTTCCCTCTCGCCGGTGTTTGGATCGCGTGTTGCAGTTGATCATGTTGTCGTTACCATAACAACGCACCTCACGTCATCTCAGAAAATGTCTCAATATACACATTCCCATAAAGTATGTGCCCATAGCATGGACACATTTATTCGTTTTGACACACACATCGTTAAACTAAATTGGGGAAGTTGTTGTGTTCCTGATCAAGGATCGGTTTTTGGGGTTTATACTTTCATGACTGATTGTAGGAAACAATGTATTTCACAAACGGCCGACTGTTTTGATTCACAACCCTTCAGATATTGTGGCGAGGTCCTGATTCCATTCAGACTTTTTAATAACACGACATATTCTGTCATGGAGCTATTCAGGATTCAGATGATGAGAAATATCAGGACGGTTCTCTTCATCTTAATGGCTTCAGACATCCCAGCTTCAGGATAGCTCTGGGTCTTACATCATGCTTCATATTACACAAGTATTTCTACTGCAGAGGGTTTCACTTTTGATGTGAAATCAATAATCGATGACACATGATTGAAAACTCCTTTTGGGACTTATTTTCATTCCTTCTCCTTTTCCTTCTAATACTGAGTTTAGTCTGTTTGAATAATTGTACATTGTTCGCCAAGAGCTAGCCCCAGTTAACCCAGATTTCCACAAGAACCCTTTATGTTATACAATGATGTAATGCTACAGCACTGGAAAGCATGAACCTTCCAATACCCCGCCCCCCCAAGGGGAATTTGAATCTAATTTTCTACTGACTGGGTTAATTAGGGTCTTGGTGGCTTACAGCTTTGCACGCTCAAAGCACTGCATTATTCCCTTGTCAACGTATAGATACGTGGACTTAAACACCACGTCAGTCACGCGGTGACCTCATCGCTGCTCCTCGTCATCTTGATTGGCGAACAATCATTTTAGCGTTGGTCGAAATTATGTTTCCGTTTTAGGCCTTTCTCGGCAATGCTTTCATCAGGGAGACATGTCATTACAGAGCAGGTAGGGGTCAGGGCATACAGCTCTTGGACACTACAGGCTAAGCGCTCGAAAGCAAGACTTCGATGAGGTGCTCCCCAGTACCTTTACGACTGGCAACAAAAAACTACACTCTCCATGATGTGACAGAAGACGAAAAGTTAATGATAATACATACAGTTGTCTCTCCTTCAACACTTCCTCTGTCCACCAATGACCATCATATTGAGTGATTTACAGAAGTGTTTACCATTTGTTAGCCAACGGCGCAACACCGGACGACCAGTTTATCCCAAAAGCGCTCGCTTGACGAGCTGAGCTGAAACAAATGAACTTCACCGGTCATTTGCCCTCAGCACACGAAGGACGTGCAGTTCATTTTACATTCTGTCATTTAGCGGGCGGTTTCATCCAAAGTGATTTACAAGAGAGGGTGACAACAATCATTTACATTTAGGGAATTTAGCAGACACTTTTATCCAAAGCGACTTACAAAAAGTACATTTGTCAGAATGTGATCAATCATATGATCAACATTGGAGGAACTGAAACAAAAGTCCACGTGCTGCACAGTAATTGCAGCAGTTTAAAAACAACAATGGGACTGAGTGCAGGGTAAGGGTTGAGCTTGCCATGCTGGACTTAACTTGACAGCTTAAACGTCCATACAGGAAGGAACTAAACAACGTGTCGCATATTTATGTAGGTACACAGACGCACACGCAATGTTTTCCAAATGTTATTTTTGTTATTATATACGGATACGTTTAAAAGAAGAATCCATATGTAATAATACTACTAATAATACTGATGATCTTAGCAATACAGGTTTTAAATCAAAATTACAGGCATTAAAAAGACCCTTAACCATTTAGATTACTACTTAAAATAGCTGACAGGAGAAGAATAGAGAAATTAATAAGAGGCCGAGATAAGAGCTTTTTCTTAAAAATGTATAAAAATCGATTCCACACCCTTGGGTTATTTCCGTGAAGTTGCGATACGGCCGTCAAATTTTGTACAAGATTTGACGAGGACGCTCTTGAAAGCATTTAAAAAAAACGACCGCACCTGTCGGTGGGCTTCCTCCTCCCCCCTCACACACAGAAAGGACACTGCGGTGGGGGGGGGTAAGCTAGCCAAAACAGTAGCAGCCTTTAATCTACCTGGAAAAAAAATGATTGACATCCTTTAACATCCGATACAAGATGTCTCGGCATTAAACGAGGACTATTACATCACATGCTTTCGCCAGGGGGGCACAATTATGCCGGCGTTTATATATAATTAATATCTGAACTTCAAAGCCAGAGGAACAGTAGGGTTTGTCAGGAGAAGGTCAGACGCAGTGCTGTCGCTAGTAATCCCCCCAGAAGTCACGTCAAAGAACCCGGAATCTGGGTTTCAAACATGGTCTCCTGACATCCTTCTGGAGCAGCGGTGGCAGGTCTCATTCCCAGACTCCTCCCGGCTAAGCGTGTTGAGCTGCCCTTGAGCAGTGATTTTACAAAATGGGGGCCACCCAAACGTGGATTACAGGATCGGGGGACGGTCAGAACTTACATTTTATTAAAACATTGGCAACACTTAATGACTACTGAATAACTACTGAATAACTAACTACTGAATAACAATATGATAATTAACCATTAGCTAACATTAGTTCATGATGTAATAATCATTAACAAACCAAATTAACAGTTAATTTATGGTCTAGTAATAATTTACTAGTGGTGATCAAGTTTATTCATGGTGCTATGTTAACTTAGGTATTCACTTATAATACCTAACCCTTATGCTAATACTATATAATGTGGCTTATTACTGATTATATATGTTGATAGACAATTACAGGCAATTTCAAATGGCCAGCAATAGCTCATCAACCTCTTGCCTGGTTGTGAAATGGCGGCACTTCATTGGTATGTATCTGAGTTTAATGTAAGTTTGGATTAAATGGTGAATAAAAGTGAATAGTGTTAAACAAGTGATCAATGGTGCATGGTGGAGGCCTACATCAGCCAGCGAACATGTGTTTGAGGCGGACGTGCAGAGTACATTGCGTTCATCAATAAAAGGCAGTCTATTTAGTCCGCCACTTATGTCGACAGAAAATAAAGCCAAAGTGTAAGGAAAAAGGCTTCGTACATGGGTATAAAGGTAACAGGCATGTAGCTCAGTGGGTAGAGCGGGTGGTTAGTGGTTCGTCCACTAACCGTAGGGTTGGGGGTTCGATCCCTGTTATCCCCACTTCCAAAAAAACTGTCTACATGTCGAAGTGTCCTTGAGCAAGACACTGAACCCCAACTTGCTCCCCGGGCGCTGATCATAGCAGCCCACTGCTCCTATATACAATAGATGGGTCAAATGCAGAGAACGAATTTCGTTCCCATGTCACATGGGAATGACAAATAAAGACCACAAGGTCCCAATAATAATTATAATTATAACAGTCTTTTTTTTTTTTTTTTTCATGAATGCATATAATATATTATATCGCAAAAATCTCAGCTCTTAACCGGGCTCACTATCGAATGGAAACTTCTCAGAGAGGATTCAAAAGTGCTGCCAAATGACACATCTGTGCCGCATAACCACCACGCTGGCTGGCACCCGTGGTTCTCTGGTGCTTCTGAGCGCTGTCCAGCCAGCGTTGTTAAGTTCACATATTCACCCAACTCACACTCAAGGACCCTTTGCTGCTCTCTGAGTTCAGCACGTCCTTGGAAACTTTAAAAAAACCCCGCAAATTCTGCTCTTCCCGAACTGCCAGGGACAATTTTTCGGACGTGTTCTACGTATAAGCACGGTGTTATTGACAAGACGGGGCTGGTTGGCGGATTACATTTCAGCGTAATTAAACACAGCCAACAGGCTGGGATTCGGGGGAACATTCTCTTGCTAGCTAGCTGTAATTAAAAGGCTTTGACAGTAACCTTGTCCTCTGGCCCTGGCTATACTATTGAGAGGGGGAGGGAAAAAAAAAAAAAAAAAAAAGTAGCAGGGGTTCTGTATGGACGTGTTGCGCAAACTGTACAATGAAAGAGCCAACTGTTTTGAGCACTGAGCAGCGTGAATTCACGTTGGCTGGCTTCACTCGAGACGCAACGTTCACAAACAAGACTCGGCAGCCGAGTCACGTGGAAACCCCGTGCGCAGGCTAGCGGGTTGAGCTACGCTGTGCATGTACTGTATGTGCGTGGGTACACAGCACGCGACTCACCTCATTCCATGCATTGAGAACACAGTACAATGCTTTATTGAATAGTATAGGAGTGTGTGTGTATACTGTATATATCAAACCAATAGACAGGACCGACGATAAACAATTTCAACAGATGGGAACTGAAAAAAAAAAAAAAGCACCCCGGGGGGGGGGGGGGGGGGGGGGCGGACGTTGAGTGGCTTTGACGGACGGCCTCTGGCCTGACGGGCGCCGCTTCTCGGCGCAAGAACGCCACCGCCACCAGCCACGTCACGCCATCGATTCCCGACTCATCGGCGCGGCGGCGGCTGCGGCCACAGGCACAAGGGCTGGCAGGGAGCCGTGTCCGGACGGCTGGTGCTATTAAACGCCATTATAGACGGGCACGGCGTGACAGATGGGAGGGGGGGTGGGGGGGCCGGCCAACTCCGGCAGATTGAGACGGAAGCAGACGTTAAAAAGTCCCATCGTAATCATGATGAGAACTTTTTTTTGTTGTTGCGCCCCCCCCCCCCTCAAAAAAACACACCACAACGCGTCAGCTGTGGCGTGGTGTGTGTGTGTGTGGGTGTGTGTGTGTTAGTGTGTGTGCCCGTGCCCGTGTGTGCGTATATTTTGTATGTTGGGGCTACTGTTTTGAGTGTGTGAATAAACAAGTGTGTGTGTGTGTGTGTGTGTGAGAACAAACGACTCCACACAGAGCTCTCCTCAAACTCCTGGGCCTAGGGAGGGGAGGCGCTGGGAATGGAGGCGTGGACGTTTCCAACAAGCACCTCCTCCTTTCCACAGCCATACCGACTGATAAGCCCCACTGCCGCCATGTCTCAGACAGAGACTCCTGTTATTGTTGTAGGACTACTAGAGCTCCTCTGGGCTTCCTCACTTTCTGGGGATCACTGCTCCTTATCTCCTCAGTGGCTCCTCGGTCTTCCCTGCTCCTCCTCCTCCATAAATAAACACCCTAATGAGGACGCCACTTCATCACATCGACTCTCACTCCTCTGACTCCCCGACTCCTATCCCTCACCCTCTCTTGTCCTTCTTGTCCTCCCCCCTTCTCCTCCTCCTCCTCCTCTGCTCCATCACTCACCCCCTCCTTTCTCCTCTCGGCCCCTTCTCCTCTCCTCCTCTCGCTGCCTCTCTATGGCTCGCCCGCACTTTTTTTTCGCTCCCGCTCCACCTCCTCACCCGCACTCACCCCGTCTTTCTCCTCCTCACCATTCCTCCCCTCCTCACCCTCCATGGCGCCCGCCTCCTCTCCGCCTCCATCGCTCTCCTCTTCATCTCTTCGGCTCCCCCTTTGCCTCCCCCCCCACCCCCCCCCCCGCTCCATCACCCCTCTCGATCCTCTCCCTCCATCACGCGGGCCTATTTTTCCATCCTCTCCACCTCCTCCTCATCACTCCCCTCTGCCTCCCTCCCTCTGTCCCCCCCTGCTCCTCTCTCCCGGTTCACTGCACCTTAGCGGAATGGTCCGGAGAGTGAACAGAGGTGCGGTCGGCCCGCTCACCGAGTTATCCACAGGGTGTGGCGTGCGGCGACAGCGAGCCACGCACACGTTTGTCCATGCACAGGTACACACTGCACCGCACACACCACACACACACCACACACACACACACACACACACATAGGGCTATCACATCACAGGTACACATGCTAAAGTACCTGCTAGTCGAGTAGAAGAAGTAGTAGTAGAAGTTGACCAATTTTCAGATATTAGGACATTCGGTGGTCTATGTGTCGACAAAACATCCGATATTATTTCTGACGTAAGAAAAGGGGACATTATTGACATTTTGCCTTTTCTTATTCTGGTAAGTAGTACTGTACTAATACGGAGGGTATTCCACAATGGTTTACTATGACGTGTTATAGGCTTTGGCAAACCCGCAAAAAAAACAACAAGCCAAGTAGGCTTCTCGAATAGGGAATCGTTCGTATTGCCAGCCTATTGTTTACGATCGGCCTGCTTATGGTGTGAAGTCCATATAGACACCGGCTGGGCGGGGTTGCGTCACAGGCCCATGAGACGAGACACAAGACTCATTGGCAGCCGTCCCAATGAGTAAGCAAGGACCTTCTGCTGTTTAAAAGTCTGTGTTTTTAAAACGCATTTCTGAACAACAGGGAGGTGTCGGCTGGGGACCAGAAAACTGGGCCCGTCCCAGAAAACAGGGCCACCTGGTCCCCCTCAAGTAGAATCATATCGAAACTAGAGGCATGTGGCGTGCTGATAATCAAATGTGCTGATTGTACAATTCGGAATACAGATGATTAGGACATTTATGATATGTGCTGGCTATGTTTTCCATCTAGGTCACTGTCTCTTTTTACCGTTCGAACAAGGCGCAGTAAACTTGTTGTGTTTCATAAAAAAATAATTAGTATAAATAAAGCACTATATCCAAGTTCATAAAGTATTAGTATATAACAGAGTACCTGTGGGGGGTTGCTACACCTCTGCTGAATTTGTTTCATGTGTTGGTATGAAATATGCATGGTTTGTTGGGGGGGGGGGGGGGGGGACAGACAGACGTACCTCAAAGCTTTTGCATTTGTTTTTTAAGGAAAATACGCCCCAAAGACACCCCAAAAATATGTCAATCACATGAACTTTTTCTTGAAGTGTCGTTTGTCTGGCGTGTTGTTTATCAGTGTGTGTGTTGTGTGTGTGGCGCGCCCCCTTCTCTGCTCTTCAGCGTCTCAGAGCTCGGCCAGTCGGGGGTCTTTGAGATTTCACGCTTCTTCGTTCAAAGATCTTTTTTTTTTTTTTTTTTCACTTAAAACGTCTCAATTTTCTAGCTGGGGATTTCCCCCGACTTTACCGCTTCTTTAATTTCACAGCAATAAAGCGTAAAAGCAGGCCTATAATAAAACATGTTTGGCTATAGATCCCGGTATCGGCGGATCTTATCGGAATTAAACCCGATCTGCATTCTCAGCTGCCGGCCGCCAGCATTCCGAACCACTTTCACAATGTGTAACGTTCACGCATCCGACATAATACATCGACACTGGGGGCTATATTCTTCTATATTCTCGTCTTATTTTAAGCGTCTCGGAGATGCCGTTAACTTACGACGCTGAACGTAAACAGCCGGCCTTGTTCCGCCCTGTTTGAACACAAACGCGCGCCGTCGCGATCGCGCTGTTCTTGGTATTGCAACGGCGGTTGGGAGGAGCGGCGAACAGGCTGATTCCCTCAGACCTTATGGAAGCCTTCTTCTACAAACGCTGTTGGGTTTGATGACTCACGTTGGCAGTTTGTCGTTCCGATAATGGAAGTTGTTAAATTAAAATACCACATCAAATCCCCCCCCCCCCCCCCTCCCTCCCCACCCACCCAGCCGTTATATTCCCCAAGTTTTGGTTGGCTTTGTTGTGGGCTTTTATGAGTCAGGTAAAATTCCCTTGAAAAAAAGATGCTGAAATGCCATCGCAAACCAATGACCGACCCAACTGAAATTGTTTTCTATTTGGAAAAAGAGAAAACAAACATTAACAAAAATGTCAAATGTGAACCAAAAACTGCAAGACTATATAGTAAGAAACAACGCAATGGTTCTTACACAACCAGGATAACTCCATTCAACAGGTAATAGGAGTCTTTACACATCCATGTATTGTGATCGGGCCTATACATTAGGCCTAAATTCAGTTCAGCGGAGTTAAAGGCTGTGTTTCACCCTCTGTTAATGCATTCATCATATACACACATGTCTATCAAATATTATGTATCATGCACGTATCCTATGCAGAGGTCACGCAGTTCAAACGAGCAGTCAAAAGTTTAAAGTGTCGGCGTCACTGTGTACGTGAACCACGTCTAATATGCTGGCGAAGGCTGACACCCTGGTGGCGATAATGTGTAACTTGCATGCTAAATAACAAGCCGTAAGGTCGTCAATGTCACACGTTTCAATAGGAAAAAAACTGAAATAATAAAAGCAAGTAAAACTCGTGGTTTTGAACAGACAGAGCGCCAATAAGTCACACGTACGAACGATAGCAAAGGCGTGCAAAAAAAAACCTCTCATAAAACGTAATGTGTCCAAATCTGTCACATATATAAACGGCGACTAAATGAGAAACGATAGCCTATAGTCAACTTCTGCCGTGGCCTAATCCTGACTATACGGAGTCTGACAGAAAAGCAATTAAACTCATTCATCTGAGGGGGGGGGGGATTCAATGCATTTATCCTATCGTTGAGTTAGGCCTACAGTGAACGGTCCTGTGGGCCCGTCACGTCATTATGTGAAAATGAGAGTGTCTGTCGGATGAATGAAATCCGTTAACTTGGCGTAAATGTAAGGTCCCGGGTATAATGAAGCAAATTACTCGATCAAAACACATCGCCCGTCGCAATAGCAGCTCTGTATCACGGCGACGTCATGTTCATAAAACGACGGATTTAATGCCTACGAGGACACATCAACCACGGAATGATGTGACGCAGCCAAACCAGACACGACTTTCAAATGGAGGGCATCGGATAGGATATACACTGTAGTAGGCCTACATCAAGTAAACACAAGTCATTGAAATCATTAGTCGGCTATTTTGGATTGGCCTGTGATCGTCATGACGGGTTACTTTTGTCCAACTGCACGTTATGGCTTTACATTACAATCCTCCGATGGAGAACATGCGCAGGCGACTCTATTTTTATAACGCCATTGTAGATGTAACTGATTTGCATAGGCATGCTGTAACAGAGATTGGAGACGAGAATGTCATTTTAACCTATAATGGAGGGGTAGCACCACCATGTGCACAATGTGTGTCGATGCATCGTATTCAGGTCACATGACGACGTTTCTTCCATTGCTCTTGTCAAGGGCCATAAACACGTCACCAACTATTGGAAACACATCCCATGACGTAGGCCTAATGGATTTCTTTAATGGATTGGTGCAGTGGCTGTGATGTAATGTCTGCAATAATTAAAGTGTATTTAATTGTGTACTGCATGCTGGTTTATTGAGTGTGCTCTGGTGAAAGTAGGTAGCTTTAAATGCACAACTCTTTTTATCGTTATTTTTTAATTATTATATTTAGTTAATTATTATTTTTCCACTTTTTCCTATCTATGAAAAACGTTTATGGAATCACTCAAACAGCTTGTACTATTCATACTTTTTTGTGTTTAAACTGGAAACTCTTAGACGGCTGCATACACACACTGATAGTCTCTGTGTTGTAGAATTGTTAGTGTACAAAATATGAACGATCAAAATCTATCAAGTGTCACTCCACCCACAACATGTAGACCCCATTGACATGGTCTACATCCACATGTTGGCTTCCACACAGAGATTGATCATCTCAATGTATCTAAGACATGGTTTTCACAGCTTTTTACGACGGAGAACTTGCTCCTTTGTAAAATTCTACCCACATATCACACATTTAAATAAAAGAATGAGTAAAGAACTAAACAGCAGTTACACAACAGAATAACAATTCTCGTTACACAACAGAATAACAATTCTCTTACTAGACTATTATTTTTCTTCCCAGACTTCCATACTCAAGTCATCCTTCATACTGATTTAGTATAAAGGTTTTGTTGAATAGGCCTACTTGTTTCTGATTATGGTCATTCTATGATATAATTTCTGAATAGCAGGAAGCTGCTACGAAAAACAGTAAAACAGAAAACCATAGCAACCAAAAAGAGCAACCGCCTAGAAAACCATAGAAAGCCCCTAGAACAACCTAGAATGCCCTATCGCAACCACCCAGAACACCATAGAAAACTATGCAGACCAATATAGCCACTATACAGAAAACCCTACCAACCATTGCAGAACTCATGTGAAATTATGATTTCTTCAGTAAGTGGAAGTGTCATAAGGTGGAAAATGTACAGCAAACCGGTCATTATTGCGAAATAAATCACCCTCTTGGGTTTTGAAAATGTCGAAATAATGACCAGCCTGCTGTACATTATCCCTGGCACAATCATTTTCACTTTACTAACTACCTTACTTTCCCAAATGTCTATACGACTCAAAACACACCATTTATACTTTGCAAATGATTCAACTTTTAACCAAGATGGCACCCTAGCAACCCCATAGAAACCACCTAAATAACGATAGCAACCGCCGAGAACAACCTAGCAACCACCAAGAACACCCCAAGAACCACCTGGAACTCCCCGGAACCACCAACTAAAACCCCAAAGAACAACCACCCAGAGTGCCCAGAACATTCACCACCAGTGCAAGAACACCCTAGCAACCGTCCTAGCGACACACCTCACTGCGCCATTACACTACAGCAGCACTGCATCCAATACCCCAGGTCCTCCCTGGACACTTTATTTTCACAGCCACCATTTCTATAGAAAAGGCCCTCTTTGTAGTTCAGCATCTTCTCAGGAGACAATGTCACGGGTCGCTACTTCAATGGGCCTACCAATGAATAACATTCGGGGGGTAACAGTAAAGTAGAAGTAGCTACTTGTCGGGGCCAACTTACTCGAACTTTTGAACCACCTTGACGTTAACTGTTGCCGTGGATGGTTCTGGTTTCACGTGTTCACCTTTACGAGGCTTGCTTTTTTTTCCTCTCTGCAAGCTGGAGGGAAGGTTACAACATAAAGAGGATGAATATATTTTACGGCCACATCAAACGAAAACATCGAAGGTTAGTTATTGCCGTCCATGTTGCTCTCTCTCTCTCCCTCTCTCTCTCTCTCTCTCTCTCTCTCTCGAACGTTATTCATTGGAGTTTGAAAGGGTCCGTAGTACACAATGAAAGCATGTCTGCCTCCTTTAATGTATCCAATGAATCAAACATTATGTCGGGGAGCATATCTTTGCACATCAATAGCCGCTGATCTGACCTTTTGCTGTGGTAAACTGTTACACGCTCACAAAACCTCTCCCCCTCTTGTGTGGGGAACGGTCGGAGGAGGTGCAGGGAGTTCAAAACCACGGCCATCGTGAACAATAACAAACAAGTGTAAAAACCTTACTAGGTGCGGTACAAGATATAGGCCTATATTACAGACCAACATAAAGAAATGCATAACCTTTCATTTTTTTTAGGCTTTTTCTATTCAAACTGGGTTAATTCAATGGACCGCCGAGGAAGATAATGAACACAGTATTAACTGACTTCCGTTTGCCATAACGCCCGCACTACTGCAGGACACGGACGGAAAGTACAGCGAGCACTTGCTCGCTTCAACTATTGCCATTAGTAATTTACCACACACCGTCTTCCAAAGTGGTTTACAGGGAACACGGTGGATGCCTTTCATTAAGGAGCAGGTATAAGGGATGGAGGCATCTTGCTCCATGAAGTCTACAGACACGGTCGTTTGCGTTGTAGCTCGAACCGACAACCCTTCAACTGGGAGTCGAACACGCTAACCCCTATTCACCAAATAGCATTATTTTTTATCCACTCAATGATCTTATAATGATCGAGCCAATGATCCTAAGTGTGGAGCGTGGAGTGCACCGTATGTATTATACAGCACAGGCAGCAGGGGCAGTAGACTCAAGCTACAGGGAGAGACCGATGTGAGAGAGAGAGAGAGAGAGAGAGAGAGAGAGAGAGAGAGAGAGAGAGAGAGAGAGAGAGAGAAGAGAGAGAGAGAGAGAGAGAGAGAGAGGGGGGGGGTGGGGGGGAACTGAAAGGTCAACATAATCCCTTGCAGGGCTGGTGTAAAGACATTCCCATCACCGGCAGGTGTCTGCTGGATCTACCAGAAGACATTCACACCAGCTGGACTGAAGCCAGGGAGGAGGAGAAGGAGGAGGAGGAGGAGGAGGAGGAGGAGGAGGAGGAGAAGAGCCATCTGGGCAGAGAGATGTTAAGGCGTTGCTGGCCTGGATGCTGTGGAGACTTCACATGTTGGTACAGCGTGTTATCCAAGTGTTACATCCACCGGTGCTGGGCAGCCCTGAATGAAGGCTGCCCGTGGCTGTTGGTTGCCAGCCAACACTAATATATGTTCTGTCAGGGTGGGCAAGTCCAATGGCGAATCGATTGGACTTGGGCTTTTGACCTATAGTGAGGACATCCTGTACACCTGGCGGTTGGAACGGAGCCTTCTGAACAACAGCTTCAGCGTGTGGAAACGGACAATGACGCGCCTTGAAAAAGGTGTCGACTTTGTCAGGACGGTCAGAACTCTCGGAAAGAACTTCCTAGACGGGAAAGAAAGTACAGAGGGTGGAAAATGTAAAAGGCGAGCAGAAACCAAACTGAGGCGAAACAAGGGACTTATGGCATTACACATTGACAAAGCCTTGAGGAGGGAAAACAGCAGGGATCTTATAAAAGGCTTAAGCTTGGTCTTTATCTGAAAAGCACCAGCCTGAAGGCTTGTAGCTTCCTGGCCTCTAAAGCAATGGTGCTCGTCACCATGCTACAAATCACCCGCATGGAACCCACTCAAGCGCCAACCAATCAGGTGTCCAGTACCAAATTGGGCGTACGGAACACTCAAAGCACCAATCAGCTCTTTTGTAGCTTCTAAATAGTGACATGGGGGCATCGATTGTGCTCAGTTTTGTAAGTCATTTGGATGAAAGCGTCTTCTAATGTGACTTTGATGATCTACATGCACCGGGAATCTGTAGGCCGTTAAGACATTCTTAGTTCACCAATTCAATCTTCAATCCAAATGATTAAATAAAAAAGAATAATTTCTTACGTTGTATCCCTTTTCATTCAAATACATTGCACCGTGGAGGCAAGAAATGATCTGAATGCCGTTTCAAGCTGTGTTTAAAAAAATGTTGCACTCCAATATACTGTAAATGTAACGATGAACTAGGGGAACAATTGTGAATGGAAAGCGTTTCAGACTCTATGGGCCCACATCAAAAATAGCTATCATTTCAGAAACCATTCAGGATGTGGAAATACTTACAGTGGCATTCATGACCTACAAGTGGATATCTGCTGTAAGTGGTACATCTCCATTTCACAGTGTGCGCACACACACACACACACACACACACACACACACAACAGAGTGTAGGGCTTCTCGACTTGCTCAGGGATGGCCTTGGATAGAACAATCTGTCTTTACATTTTGAACCCTTTTTTTCCTTTGCTTGTTTTCAGTGTCACTGTCGCGTACCAGAATGTGGAAGAATTTGACACAATACAAATCCAACAGTCGGCAAATATTAAACTGAGCATGACATTGACTGTGCTTTCTAGTCTTTATAGTTCCAACTTGAGGAGCTCAAGAGTTTATCACTGAAAACCTCAATTTGAAATAATCTATTGTCAAGTATGTTGTATTCAATTTCGATGTGGATTGGTTTCCTGGTGCTTCACAGTGCAACTGTCTGTGTTTCATCTGTCATATCTATTCCATTGTGTCGAAATGTGTTCTCCCGCTTTCTGGGGATTTCAATTATTCCTTTAATGCGAGTCTATTCCCAATCTTGTTTCTTCAGCTCTGATTCTCTTGCCTCATCTTGGAAATGCTCCTAAACCAGTTTATCATATTGTGTTCATTTAAAGGGTCCCTATTTTACCACCAGTTGAGACGTTCATTGGCCATTACAGTGGCGGCAGAAGCTCAGTGGGTAGAGTGGGGTGGACAGAGCGGGTCGTCCACTCACCGTAGGGTCGGCGGTTCAATCCCTTGATCCCCCCCTCCTCCTCCAACTGTCCACATGTCGAACCCCACAAATGTACTGATTGTAAGTCGCTTTGTACAAAAGCGTCTGCTAAATGCCCCCTTTATCCAACCATCCATCCATCCGTCATACAGTGTAGCCACCCACTTGTGACGTCACAAATGGGTACATGTGTAAAAGGCTTGTAATGATGGCTTATCACCACTCACCACCTGGCGGTACAACAGGGGCCCCATTTTTAAAGTACAACAGTCAGGCCGTGTGTTTGTTTGCTCGCTCGCTCGCTCGCTATCCATCGTCTAGTGCTCCCCTCCTCAGCACCCCGGAGGATCACCTCCTTGCCCCCCTTACACGACATCAACACACGAGTTCCCGTTGGCTACACGCTGGCTCCCTGAGATTGCTTCTCACAGGGCAGGGGGGGGGGGGGGGGGGGAACACACGATCACCTCTCACCTTTTACCAAGCGGATTATTCCGCCACGGAGAGGGAGAGCGAGAGAGCGGAGGGGGAGGTTTCGGGCGTAGAAGGCCAGGGGGTAGATTAGTTTCGATACGTGAACCTAACCTTTTAACCCCGCCCCCCTCTCCCCCCCCTCCCCCATCCGAGCCAGCCTTCGCCTCGTCACACTCGCGCCGCAGCCCCCGAAGCGTTCCGATTGGACAGAGGTCACGGAAACATGACTCATTCAGGCCGGCCCACCAGCCTCCGGGTCCCCCCCCCCCCCGCCCACTGGATTCCACGGCGTGCCGGTCTTTTAGCAGACACTTCCATCAGGGGTGACTTACGGGGGGGGATGCAGAGGTAGGCGGTGAGGAAAGGGGGCCCGCCAGGTCAGGCTGTGGACGATTGGGGGGATCGATCCTGAATCTTTTCAAACGCCGCGGCCGGTTGAATCGGTGCCTCCTTTTTACCCGTCTGTATACATCGCTCTCCTGCGCTCTCTCTCTCTGGCTCTGCTCTGGCTCTCTCTCTCTCTCTCTCTCCTGTGCATGCCCACAAATATACACAAAAACCTTCTATCATTATTGAAGTACACATTTGCTGTCAATTTTTAAGCCTTAAGATTTTCGTCACGTTGTTTTAAACAACTTTTTTTATTATTATAATTTTTCACAATTATTCATCCTTTTTTTCCCCGCCGACTGATATGTTATTTAATGAAACTCTTCTGATGTCGCGTTGGTGGAAACTCTCCTGTGAAGACACGGCGACTAACACAACCAACTTTATGTAAATCAGCAAACGACGCGTGCACCTTGGTTCTTTTGACGAGCCGCAAAATGTTTGATCCCCGTTTCCGTTGAAAGCTTCCGCACCCCACTTCCATTCGGCGTTGGCACTTCTCCTCCCCTGCTATTATCATTGGGATTATTATTATTATCATATTATTATTACCTCTGGCTGCTGACAAGAAGATGGAAAGTCGGGTTTGAGTCACTTCAGTTTTTCGGTCCGTTTCATCTTCAAGCCACCGGCAAACTGTCCTTGACGAACCTCTTGGGCTGGCTTGGTGTCTTTTTTTTTTTGTTAACCCCCGACTCCGTCACACTTGGCTTTAAATTATAGACGGGTGTAAAATGATTGGAGGGTCCATCAAGTTTCAGCGCTGTTCGTCAACCTCGGCTTTTTTTTTTTTTATGAGAGCTTGAGGATGATGTCACGGCTATCGTTCTTCTTCATCGACGGCGGCGCCGGCGTGATTAGCTTGAGTATGTTTTTTTGCTAAAAGAATGAACGCCTTTCTGCGAATTCACTCAGATTTGACTTTTCTTCGTTTTTTTTTTAAATTTCATTTCTGAGAATAATGCCGCTTGAAATCACATTTTAATCTTCAATGCCATTTCTTTACCTCAATAACGTGACAATTTGTGTCGCCAGGCAGAGAGTCAAAGGAAGAGTTTCTCTAAGCTAGGAGTCCCCCCCGATCACTTTCAACTGGGCCAGTTCATCTGAAGGTTGACGATGACCTTTGTTGCTTGTTTGGCGCTTTTAGTTTGAAGGCAGAAGTCAGGGCGGGAGGCCGTCGCTTTGAAATAACAGATGGTCGAGTGACACAAACAAGGTCACATCACAACAACAATATAAATCAATAGCATAGAGGGTATTTGTTCCAACAGAAAAATGGATCAAACATGGCCACAGAACAGTGGCCATGAACCACAGAACCCACAAAAATATCCACCTGCACATGGCAATAAAGCTGTGGCATGTGTTTTCATCACACCAACGGTTTCACTGTTATTCATATTCAGTCATCCAGCAAATCCAAATGAACTCAAGTGAATTCAGACACATGTCGTTAGTCAGCATTTTTTTAAAGGACACCTACTGGATAGACCGTGGCCAATTGGGAATCGCACCCACGACCTGTCTTACCGAAGACCCTAAGAAGTACAGATACATGTTGGCATGAAAAAAGCTATGGTTGGAGTGAGGTGTCCCATTGGCCTTTTGAAACATCTCATCATTGTGAACCGACAACAATGGCAAACTCCTGACATCTGTCGGTCGCACGCTGTGTGCGAGGATTGGCTTGTGTTTTCCCAGCGACGATGACTGTGTTTTTGTTTGGTGTTCTGCTTTGTACGCTGTAAACTGCTCCAGTGGTCTATGCAGAAAGGACAAAGGCGTAATTACATTTATTTCACAATGGCGTGTTGGGTCTCCTCTAAGGGCCCCTTACCAACCAACGGTGTGTGTGTGTGTGTGTGTTTCTGTGTGTGTGTGTGTGTGTTTCTGTGTGGAGAGTTATATTTAACACGATTGATTAGCACGAAAAACATTATGCCGCCGTTGTTTAAACCTGCAGGCCTATCCTAATTAGCGAGCGGAAACTGGGTTATTACCATATTAATTACAAAGACTCACCTGGAAAATAAGATTACAGACACAAACATTTTGAGGCTCAATTAAGCATATGATTAGAGTTAACACTTCTCTTTTTGGAGGTGCCCGACTCAACAGGTCACACGTGCACATGCGAAGACACACACACACACACACACTACACACATACACACTCACACACACACACACGCACACTACGGAACAGTTAAAAAAAAAAAAACATAGGTCTACTTTCATGTCACGTTGCCCGTAGCTTGCAACAAACAGGTCCCACAGCAGATGGCGCTGTTTCTCTTGGCCAGGCTGCGCTCCGCTCTGACGGAACACCCAGCAGCACGGCGAGCTCGCAGTTCATGCATCGGCCAGGAGGTGGCAGTGCAGCATCGTGGCTCTCGTCGTCTGCGGCAATCCTTTAGACAAGTCAGACACTCGGGAAGGAAAGGAGGACGGAAGAAAGCAAATTGAAATCGAAATGAAAAGTGGTCGAAATAAAAAAACAACAACAACAGCCGTTCGGCCAGAGGTGGCACTCTTGTCACACCGGTGGGTTCACGGTGAAGTCAAGAAGCAAGGCAAAGGTTTGGGCGTCAGAGCACAAGCACGCAGGAGAGGGGGGGTGGTGGGGTGGGGTGGGGTAAGGAGGGGAGGGGTGGGGTAGGTGAGGTGGGGTGGTCATAGGCGAGGGCAGGGTGTGTGAGAGAGAGAGACAGAGATTAAGGAGGAGGTCTGAACACATGAGCCGAAAAGGGGATGGGGGCCAAAGGACCTGGCGAAGCTTGGGGATGGATGAGCGTATTTATCTGCCACTGTCATGTTCTTGGACCGCTTCTCTTATCCACAGGCTTACAAGGAATTGCTGTTAATTATGTCCTTAATGCTGTTTGATTACATGGCGGCCGTTGTCGCGAGCATCGACTCTGCAATTGACCCCCCCCCCCCCCCCCACACACACACACCCCGTCCGGGTGAAGTGTGTCACGGTGTG
>JAXIVH010000017.1:49044-85640 GCA_036785325.1 Urophycis tenuis
AACACTTAAGACACGTTGATGAACGCACACAGCGTAGCTGTACGGGCGGAGTCGCTCTTTGGAGAGTAAGAGAGAGAGAGAGAGAGAGTTGGATAGAGAAAGAGGGAGAGCGAGAGACATGCAGAGATTTTATTTTTATTCTGTTTTCACTTTTAAAGGTCGTTTGTTGAAACACGCACTTCAAGTATTCAGGGCAAATAAACAGAAGCTGCAGCTACTCAGAGGAAAAGCAGCGAATGAAAATGGACTGAAAAATAAAGTGTTGGAGAGGGAGACTGAAAGAGAGCGACTGATAGAGAGAGTAGAGAGAGAGAGAGAGAGAGAGAGAGTGAGAGAGAGAGAGGAGGGAGAGAGAGAGAGAGAGATACGGATATGATTATAGGGAGAGCGAGAAGAAAGAAACAAAGAAAGAACGACTCACAGACAAACTGACAGCCTATCCGCAAAAAGAACAATCAACCGTTTTTCAGAACCGCCCCCCCCCCACCAAAAAGGCACAGTCTCACACACAAAAACACACACACACACACGTGGCCACCCCCACACCCACACGGCCACGCCCCCCCCCCCCCCCCCCCCCCGAACGCCACGCCCCTCCCCCGGCCGGCGTCGGGTTACCGGAGCCCTGCCGGAGCCGGCGTGCGGCTTTCGCGGCTTTCTATTTATAAGACGCGTCTGGCGGAAGACAGCCACTCTGCAGGCTCGGCGTAGCGCTCGCAGTGACTGGAGCTGCTTTCGCGTGGGCAGTGAGGAGGGCGGGGGGGGGGGGGGGGTGTGTTGGCTCGCACGCTCCATTATGCGTTGGCTGGCGTTGTAATTATACACAGTTAATTCTCCCAAAGTGTTTGTTTTTGAGCCGCCGACAGAGAGCGAGGAGAGCGAGCGCCGCTGATGAAGGGCGGCGCGGTCGGCCGCGGGGTGACAACGTCCCGGAGGGAGAAAAAAAAAAAAAGCTGTCGATGTAATCGCACAATAACAGCGCGGCCGTGTTGTTTTTGTTTTGCCGTAAATTGCTCACAAATTAACCAACGCAAATATGCGTGACCCCTCCCCCCCCTGCCCCCCCCCCCCCCCCCCCCCCGTAGGTGTGACTGTGTTACTTTTTAGTGGTTTAGTTTTTGAAACCGAAGCAACTCGACGCCACGGCGTTGGAGATGTCGTTTGGCGAGCGGGTACGCCTGCGGGTTTGGCCGCGCGGACGTCAGGGAATCGAACACGGTAACCTTCGGCTGGAGTCAAACAACTTAGCGGTACTGCAACACCACTATCTCGGCTTGGCTATCAATTCAATTAAAAAAAAGAGACCAAAGCAGCCGATTGCTGAGGGCGAGATCGAGGCCTGTTGGTTTTTGTTTCTGACCCCCCGGGAGGCCCGTGACACGGGTTCGACCGGAGTGTGATCAGAGAGACTTGACGTTAACGAGGGATGTCGTTTTCTAAAGTGTGATCTCTTTGTCGGCTTGTGTTTCACGGCCAGGGTGCTGACGGAGCTGGTGTCAAAGATGAGGGACATGCAGATGGACAAGACCGAGCTGGGGCTGCCTCAGAGCCATCGTGCTCTTCAACCCAGGTGAGTCCTGCCAAACGCAGTACCTCTGCTGCTACTACTACTACTACTACTACTACTACTACTACTACTACTACTACTTAAATCAGGGAACACGGTAACCTTCGGCTAGAGTCAAACAACTTAGCGGGACTGCAACACTATCTCGGCTCGGCTATCAATTATATTATATATATATACATATATATTATAGATTATTCATGTGTTTATTTATTATTCATGTTATCAGTCCCCTCATATGATTTCCATATAGTCCTCATAATAATTCTCATTGCTTAAGGCAATTCTTTTAAAATGCATACTTTGCATACGTAATACGATGTGGACTGAAGCTTCATGCATGAGCAACTGTGGCGACTGAAGTGTGTGCAATTTTTTCCTTGCGTGTGCGTGGGCGTGTGTGTGTGTGCGTGTGTGTGTGTGTGTGCCTGTGTGTGTGTGTGTGTGTGTGTGTGTGCCTGTGTGTGTGTGTGTGTGTAGATTCTAAGGGCCTGTCTAACCCAGGGGAGGTAGAGGCCCTCAGGGAGAAGGTGTACGCGTCTCTGGAGGCGTACTGGCAAGCAGAAGTACCCCGAGCAAGCCAGGCAGGTAGGTAGCCCCGCCCCGCCGCCTGAGCTCAGCGCTTGATTGGTTCACGCGACGCGTTGGGGGAACACTTACTGTATCGTGATAGGTTGACAAAGAGTCTTGTATGAATTGTGTCGCAGTGGGTTTTTTTGGCCCATATCTAGCTCTTATGCTAGATAGCTCGATATGCTAGATAGCTTATCTAGATCTAAATGTTTGCGACACCACCATGTTTGCGACACCAACTTTAACTTTTACGTGTCTGCTTCCACTCAAAGAGTTTTTCATCATATACGTGTAAATGTCCCCAAAATCACATCGATCTACTACACACTCGGTAATTAGTCGTCTATCCTATCCTGCCCTGGTTATGTAGCCACTCATCATTTTAGATAGATAGCTATACTTTATTGATCCCAAGCTGGGAAATAACAGTGTAGCAGCAGCATTACACACAGTAACAATACAAAGAATTAAAGAATAAAATGCAATATAAAAAATGTATAAATAAAAATAAAAATAAATTGTAGTGCAAGATAAAAAAAATATTAGAAAAAATAGATACAAGGTCCAGTGAACATTTTATCATATATATATATATATATATTCCTGAGTTTGTTTTTGTATTGTGTCGTCACGGTAACCTCGCACACCTGGCGGGGAAAATCGAACCGGCCTCTCCTCTCAACACACAAGACGCACACTCACGCCCCCCATGTCCCGTCTTTTTTTCCCGCCTTTACCCCTCCCCCCCCCCCCCCACGCCCCGCCGCAGGTTTGCCAAGCTGTTGCTACGGTTACCGGCGCTGCGCTCCATCGGCCTCAAGTGTCTGGAGCACCTGTTCTTCTTCAAGCTGATCGGGGACACGCCCATCGACACCTTCCTCATGGAGATGCTGGAGGCAACCGCATCAGATGACATAGGAGGCGGGATGACAGAGGATGCAGGGGGGGTGGGGGGGGGAGGGGGAGGGCGGGACTTCCTCTCGGCCGTCGTCCATCCTCGTCGTCGTCACCCTCCTGATTGGACCCGCCGACGACCCGGCCCCTCCCTCCCGGCCCACCTGGACCTACCTGGCCGGGGGGGGCGGGGTCAGGGGTCAGGGGTCAGGGGGGGGATGTATGGCTTTCCCTGCCTGGCGAGGGACAAGAGCGTTTGTGCACACCGGACCCTGCGGCGTGGACACTGGTGACGCCCGTCAGCCGGTCTCCCGTGGTTACCGTCATCGCGCGTTGACGGTACCCTGGAAGCGGAAAAATACGATGAATTCATAGTGTCTTTTTTTTTTGGTTTTATACCTTGTAACAAATATATAAATAAGAAATATATATATATATATACATATATATGAAATTGAGAGACACCTATGTGTGATACACTAGTGGACTGAAATGGACTGAAATGAACTGGACGAAATGCTGAATTTTATTTGTCGATTTTTGTTTTTCCTCTCTTTTCTCACGACTAAAGGAACCTAAACTAGTGGACAGTCATCAGGTATACAAACGAAACCTTAGCTTTGTGTGCAGGTGTGTTCCTAGCAGGTGATGATGTCACCCACCCCCCCCCCCCCCCCCCCCCCCCCCCCCCCTGGATGCTCTCTACAGCTGTGGTCGAGACAATCGTGTTCTGGAAACCGCGGGTCCGTTCGGCTCCCGTCATGAGCCCACCGCTTTGAATCCAGACCCTCAAAACCTAGAGCAGTCCGTCTCTTTCAGGACCTCAAGCAGGACATGTCACCTCTCTCTCGCTCTCTCTCTCTCTCTCTCTCTCTCTCTCTCTCTCTCTCTCTCTCTCTCTCTCTCTCTCCCTCTCCTCTTTCTCCCTCTCTCCCCATCTCGCCCTCTCCTCGGTGGTTAGCTGGATGTGAGGCTTTGAAGCTTTTGAAGTTTGGACTCAGAGGTCGACCAAAAAATACTCAACTCAGGTCTCTGCCCAAATTCAACAGGTTGAACCGTGTCTCATCCACGCCACATGGGGGGCCTCTGCAGCAAGAGGCCGCCGCCTCCCTCCCAGACGGGGGCCAAGAGTGTTCGCGTCAACCAATCGGAATACTGGAATCGGAATACCCAATCACTCCGACCAATCGGTAAAAAAGCAGGTGCAACCCCACCGCAACCCACCGTCGTGCAACCCACCGTCGTGGCTTTCTGGTGCAGCCGAGAAGCCGTCCGTCCAAACTGATGAAATCAAAATGGCGGTTTGTGTTGTAACTGGAAACCCCGCGTCGCCATCTTAAAGTTTTTAACGACAAACAATGAATTCTACATGTTCCAGAAAGGAATCAAAAGGAAGTTATCCCCCAGTTTCTCCCCCCGGTCTCATCCATTGGCTGTGAACACTGCCTTTCCCCATCAGCGCTGCACCACATCAGAGAAGAGGCGGAGCCTCGGAAGTCAGGTGATCAGCACTGGGGTTGGCAAAGGCGTTTTTTTTTTTTCATCCGATGGACAATCAACTCACGGTTCTTGAGTCGTTCAGCCCCGCGTTTCAGAGGCCATTCCTGCGGACCACCCCCTCCCCCCACCTCCCCACCCCATCACACCGCCTCATCCAGCTCACCTCGCCCGGGGGAGGTCGTCACTGTGATCTTCACGCACCTCTTCAGGTGACCATGAGGGTGAGGCGAGAGAGGAAGATGAAGAACAAGCAAATAAAAAATGAAAAAATGGCTGAAACTCGGAAGGACCCATTCTGAGCGGGTGGGGGGGGGGGGGGCATGACCTCCGGCACGGCACCGTGTGGAATAGACGCATGATTGGCGCTTTAGTGCTTTACCGGCGGCGATAGATGTGGTAACTGCTGGGTTGGCTCACCTCCACACACTCCTGTCACTCCCACACACACACACACACACACATACACACACACAACTCCCCCGACCTTCTCGGACGTCCCTCTTCATGTGAACTCCTGCACGTCATTATAACCCCCCCCCACCCCCACCCCTCTCACCACCCATCCCCCCCAAGGCTGCTCGTACGAAGCGGCCTCAGCTTTAGACATCTCCCCTCACGTTCCACTTGGAATACAGATCGAATTACAATCGTAGACAGTGTTGTTTTTTGTTGGGGTGCGGTGTGTGTGTGTTTTTGTGTTTATGGTTCCTGTTTTTTTTCGTTTTGTTTTACAGAACACATCACAATTACCTCGGTTATTTTCTTTTTGTGTTTCCGTCCCGTCATCAAATGATCAGCTGACCTTCAGCGCTCGGGGCGGCTCGGTGTGTGTGTCCCCCCCCCCCCCCACCACCACCACCAGGGCCTGGCGTTTCGTGCCCGGGGTCCCATTGCCCTCGGCGTAATCCCCCCAGGTCCCCAGGGGTCTCCCTGTATGGTCCCAGGTCCCAGTGCGGTCCAGGGTCCCAGTGTGGTCCAGGGTCCCAGTGTGGTCCAGGGTCCCAGTGCGGTCCCAGGGTCTCAGTGCGGTCCAGGGTCCCAGTGCAGTCCAGGGTCCCAGTGCGGTCCAGGGTTCCCAGTGTGGTCCAGGGTCCAAGTGTGGTCCCAGGGTCCCATTGTGGTCCCAGGGTCCCAGTGTGGTCCAGGGTCCAGTGTGGTCCCAGGGTCTCAGTGTGGTCCAGGGTCCCAGTGTGGTCCTAGGGTCCCATTGTGGTCCCAGGGTCCCAGTGTGGTCCAGGGTCCCCAGTGCGGTCCAGGGGTCCCAGTGCGGTCCAGGGTCCCAGTGTGGTCCCAGGGTCTCAGTGTGGTCCCAGGGTCCCAGTGTGGTCCAGGGTCTCAGTGCGGTCCAGGGTCCCAGTGTGGTCCCAGGGTCCCAGTGTGGTCCAGGGTCCCAGTGTGGTCCAGGGTCCCAGTGTGGTCCAGGGTCCCAGTGTGGTCCCAGGGTCCCAGTGTGGTCCAGGGTCCCAGTGCGGTCCAGGGTCCCAGTGTGGTCCCAGGATCTCAGTGCGGTCCCAGGTTCCAGTACGGTCCAGGGTCCCCACGGCGGTCCCCGAGATCCCAGCGTTGGTTTCCGAGGTCTCAACGTAGTTCCAAGGGGGCCCGATGTGGTCTTGGGGGGCCTTTGGTCCCCTGTTTGGTTGCCAGGGGCCACCGGTGTCGTCACACAGAGCGGTTCGAGGGCCTCAGAGGGCTCTACCGGGTATCCCAGAAGACGCATATACCAATGGTGTCGTTTTCCTGCGTGTGGTCAAAAGGGTTCTAATGACTTTGATATCTTTTGTGTGAGTTTGTGCTCCATCCTACGTTTTTTGTCGTTGTTGTTGTTGTTGTTGTTGTTGTTGTTGTTGTTGCGTTTCCTTTCCTTTCCTCGGCACTTGACGCGACGCCTTGACACGAGGGTGGGCGCGTGTGGGAGCGTGCCGCGTCCCCTCCTCCTCTCCAAGGTCGTCCCCTGGACGTGGTCATGGTCGAGCGCAGCTCGGTTCAAACTGGAGTGTTAAAAGGTCGCCACCTTTCACCTGTGTGTCATGAGACACACCCACACACAGACGCACACACACACACACACACACACATCACCTTATTCTGTCCTCTGTCCTCTCTTAAGGCTGCAGTTGCTGCAACACTATGCATGGAGCGCATTTCCAAAGATTGCCTATAGAACGGCGGTGTTTCTATGCCGACGGTTTCGATGCCGTGATTGGCCGTCGGAAGACGCGTTCAAGGACAATAATGTAGGATTCTCCGGCCGCGGGCGTAGAGGCGTACTGTACGTCTGTAACTGTACGTCGACGGGAGCCAGCGCTCCTCCGGGCTGGTTTTGGTTGGTGGGGTTTTTTTTGTATAGGTTTTTATACGGATACCGGGGGAATCGCGTGAGACGTGTGACTTATTAAGAAGGCCGAGGGAAATGCTGTTGAATTAGCATTAACAGTGTGAGTTCGTTTTTTTTTTTTTTCCGTTTTTTTCCCCCCCATCAGAAAGTAGTGGGGTGTCAAAATTTTCCGAGCAGTTGTTTTTTTACATCACCCTAACATTTTCACTTTTTGAAACATTGCCAAACTGACTTTCTCTGAATGCAGCGATTGAAAATTATCTGTCAAAAAATCTTATCAAATTGGGTCCTTCCTCAGCTCTCCACATTTTTACCAAATCTTTGCTCTTGTTGTTTACGGTCCTGGGCTCCAGTTTCACACAGCGTTGTTTTATTTACATTTTGGGAAATGTCAGCTTAATCAATTCGGTTATGTGTTGGTTCAGATTGCTGTTTGATGGGAGACTTATTCAAGGTTAACATTAAGAGGGTGCAAGAGAGACCCCAGACCAGGATTAAATCTGGATCTGGTTTGAGGAAAACAAAAAAGAAAAAAAAAACGGTTGGAACGAACACGATGCGTGGCGGCTATGTAACTGTGACTTCCCCCTAGTGGAAGAGATGCAGCACTGCGACATTACTTGAATTTTATACAAGTATTTAAATTAGAAAAAAAAAAACAAGGCACTTTTTTTGTCCAATGCGTTCTCAGTCATGTTTGATATTCCTCTTGGTCAGATGAAAAAGCTCAGTGTTTGAATGATCTCTACAAGCAGTAACCTCAAGTATCTATTGGCTTGTGTGATCAATGCAACATACTTTATTTCAGTGGAACTATCCGTGGACTATCCAGGTGACATTATTGAATCCCAGCTCAAACTCAGTTTACAGTATTTATATTCTACGCTCGTGATCTGTGAGTTTTTTTTCCTCAGCAACAGCGAAAAACAAAAACAAATGAGAACTAATGAATCAACTTGCTCACAAGCATTATCAACCTAAGCACTATGACTAGGCCTATAGGGGAAGAAAAAAAAACATTTGAATCGTGTTAATCAATATCCTCAGCAACACCTATTCTCTTTTCATCACCACCCTTTTTTTTCAAAATATGAATTTAATCCAAATTTTTATGCATGGCCGACTTTGGTCTCAACGATGAAGAACAATCAATTAGTTTGCCAATACAGTGACCCTTGACTTTTTCAGATGTCTCCCCTCCTGCTCGCCTCAATCTGGCGTCTCCTCTTCGCTGTTTAACCACATTACTGTGATCAGAAACCCCAGTGATTGAAAGCCATAAACGGGACGTTTTAATAAACTAATAACGAACGACTGCAGAACAATGCAGACCGCAAAAAGGGTTTGAGACTTAAATCGCAGAGTTGAAACGCGTTGATAGAATGAACCGCATAAATGCTTTATTATGACGTGAAGCTATATTTTGTCTATATGTACATGTGTATATATTTATAAATATATATCTAGAATTTTGTTCCTCGAGCATTTCCAGTCAATATGGGCGAGAGGGAGACGGGACTTTTAGACCAAACAATTCTAAACCAGGTCAGGTGTTGTCGCGTTATCAACTCAGATATAAAGTGGTTTAAAAAAAAATGTCAAGAGGAATTTTTTTGCTTTTGCTTTTGACCTTGACTTTCAAAAAAAAAAAGGAATTTACCAGCAGAATCGCAGCAGCTCTTAAAACTCAAAAGAACCAGCTCTAAGCAGTCTATGGGACCTCAAAAAGTAGCAAAAACTCAAGAAAGAGAAAAAAAACAACAAAAAGAAGAAAATCTTTCAAGTGTAATGTGTTTGCTTGGCTATTGTATGTTGGAAATGTATTCAGGAAAAGCTGAGCTTGCGACACAATCACTGCTTTCTTTGTTACATAGACGTTAAGGTTCGAGAAAAAGTAAAAAAAAGAAAAAAGTTTAAAAAAACACTTTGAAAAAGATCTATTTTTGTACAAAGGTAATTTTATCCCTCGCTTATGTACCGTTTCTTTCCTTCTGTGGGCTGTTGTATACATTGTTTGTGGAAATGTTTGATTTTGAAAGGCTAGATTATCATTTTTTTCCCCCACCCAGCTGAAACATGAGGGAGGGTTGTCACCTTTATCATTGTCCTCCACGGCCTGCCTCAAAACATCGGTTCCTCTTTTTCATTTGTTTTTGTTATTTTTTTTATTGTTTTGTCTATTTTTAAAAGGAGATGAAATTTCATGCTATGTTCTTTGTGGGTTGTTCTCTGATGGTCCATCTTTCATGGACAGAAAAGTTATTAAAAACTTCCAAAAATGTATACCGACGATCAATCTTTTTTCCGCCTCCCCCCCCCCCATCAACTCGCATAGTGCCTTCGGTTTTAATTGTGGGAAACGTAGCGAAGCAGTTATTCAAATCGCTGATTTGTGGGAGAAAAAAAAAAACTGTGTGTGAAAAAAAAAAAGACTTCAAAGAAAAAATGTACAACGTACTAAATATGTGTTTATTAAGTTGCTGGTCATACTGTTAATCAGGTAAAATGTACGACAAACACACTACAACAGGTATGTACAAAATAGAAGAGACAAAATATTCTCGTTTTTTGGCCATGATGACGACGTCTATACAGAGGCCGGGCCAATTATAACCTCCCAGCTAAACACACAAACTCTCCGTTGGCTTTTCAAACCAGAACACAGCCGACAACGCAACAACACACCAGGCTCTTAGTAATTGGACAGGTGGAATAAATAGATAAAATGACTTTAAAAGGGTGAGTGGTACAATCACCATGGCGAGCTGCAGAACAGGGGGGGGGGGGGAATGATTCACGGCCGGTCAAATGGAACCGCGGAACCGCAGAACAGCGGCAGCACCATCAACATCACAGTGGCAAAAAAAAAGGAAAAACCGCTAATGGTGGGAACCGAGCAATCTTAAGAAAAGTACAAAATATGCCCTGAAGACATTAAGAGCTCCTCCCTTGTAAAAAACATCATACAAAAAAAAAAAAAACTGCATTGTGTTTCTTAATTCAAAAATGTGATAAAAAAAAAAAAACCCAACAACGATATTCCAAAACCACAAAGCTCATAAAATCCCCTGGCCGTAGTGGAGGTAACACAGCAGTCCCCAAAAAACAGTGACTCGCATGCGCCGGGCGCCAGGCGGTCAACCTGTGTGTGTGTAGGTAGCTTGGGGGTTCTTTCCAATGTCCTCATTTCTTAAGAACCCCCCCCCCCCCCCTCCCCGCCCGCCCCCCCCCCCCCCCCCAAAAAAAAGGTCCCCCTTCGTGTGGTATAAACAGCCCACCGGGCTGTCTGGGAGGGCGGGCCTCAGCAGTCGCTCCTCCAGAGTTTGATGGTTTTGTCGTTTTCCAGGGCTGCCGAGGCGATGATGTTTTCCGTGGGGTGGCAGGCCGTGGAGATCACCACGTCTACGCCCCGGCAGGAGGGGATGGGGGGGGTCAGAGTTAAAACAAAAAGGAAGAATTAGAACTCAATGTATTCAAAGAAGAAACCCCCCAAAAAAAGATATTCACTGTTGATAAATCCGGAAAAAACAACATTTTTATCTAAAACGTAACAAATATCTACTGGCTAAAAGAAAAGACAAACTGTAGAAATTAAACATTAACATGTTTTTCTTGTGTTTAGGACAGGGTGAATAAGTTTACTGCATCTATCTGCTTTGTATACAGCTGGTGTGGCCATAAATAATTTAAAGACACTTAAAAGACAAATAATGCTCAACATCGCTCTTGGTGTGGGAGTGAGTTAAATTACAAGTGTGTTTGTTTGTCTGACACACACACACACACACACACACACGAAAACACACTTCCAAACCGACACTACTGTTGTTATGGGAGTGTGTTTGTGTGTCTACATAATCAACACCAGCTCACAGGGTTCAGAGTGAGGTTTTCCTGTTTCCTGCCTTGCTGCATGGGCATTGTGACACTGACCTCAAACCAGCAACCTCTCCCTACCTCCTAAATCCTAAACTACGGCTACGTCCATGACTATCCGGTCGTTGCCTTAACGACAGCAATCGACCCCTAGCAACCTGACGAATCCCAGCTGCTGCGTGTCTGGCCTCAGTGCCGCACCTGTGTGTCCCTGGAGCTTCTGCACGATCTCCTTGGTCTGCAGGTTCCAGATGTACACCGAGTTGTCCTCTGATCCGGACACGATCCACTGGGAGAGAACAAGAGGCGATGCGCATGACTCACTGTGGCACCCGGGATCCTTGCTGTGTTGCAGTGACGCCTCACGAGCACTTCTTTGTATCCTTGTATACAGAACTTACCTTTCCCCCCGTGACGGAGAAGTTGGCAAATATGCAGTATTTCTCGTTTTTGTGACCGGAGTACGTTTTCAAACACTGAGGAGAGATGAAATTACACGAGTGAGATCACTGTTACGGTGCATGGCGTTAACAACAGAAATCGTGCTGGAATGTTTTTTTATGCTGCAGGAAATTTAAAAAAGTTACACGACATTACCTTTCCTTTGCTGTAGTCCCACAACTTCAAAGTGCTGAAAAACAGAAGGAGACATTTTTCAGAAAAGGGGTTCAACAAGAACCCCCTGCTGCCTGGCGGCCATAACATGAGATGGTGTTATGCTGCCCTCTGCTGGTGGGATACAGAACTACCAAAAAGCTAACAAACGCAAAAAGACATGTGTATAATGTCCAAAAACGCACAATCTATTCATTACGATCTGTTACTCAGATACAAAATAGTCCCTTCCAGCCTTAACTGCACAGCGATGGTACCAGTGGAAGTATTTTGTGAGGCGCTGAGGTGAATCACTCACTTGTCCAGGGTTGCAGCCAGGATGTATTTGCCGTTGGGTGAGAACTTGACAAAGGACACGGGCGGGTTGTCGTCGTCTATCGTGAACAACATGGGACGGCGTGAGAGTTTAGACATCCTAGAACTACAATCCTTGTGTTTCTATTCAAATTCCATCCATTGGGTGACATCACACCATTTTTGTCATTTCCGGTATTTTTTAGATATGGGAACGAAATTTATTCCCTGCATTTCACCCATCCTATGGTACATAGGAGCAGTGGGCTGCTAGGTTCAGCGCCCAGGGAGCAAGTTGGGGTTCGGTGTCTTGCTCAAGGACACTTCGACATGCGGACATTTGGGAGGAGGGGAATCGAGGGGATCGAACCACCGACCCTACGGTTGGTGGACGACCCGCTCTGTCCACCCACTCTAACCACTGAGCCACCGTCGCCCCAGATATGACCCATGTATGACCTATGTATGACGTCCACCCCTCATACATCTGGGGGGGCGGGGACTCCCACTTGTGATGTCACAAACGTGTAGAACGGAGTGATGCGGGCTAGCATTAGCAGCTTACCGATGAGAGTCTTTAGGCACTGTCCGGAGGCCGTGTCCCAGATTCGGCTGCGGGAGAACAGGTGTTGTTTAGCATTACCGTTAGCTTGAAGTTGGAATAGCATGGGGAATACTTAGTACTTAGATAATAAAAAAACATAAAGAGTGACGTTCGTACCAGAGGCCATCGTAGCTACTGGAAACGATCAGCGAGCCGTCCCTGTTGAAATGAACCTGCGAAACAAGACCGCATGGTTCAATGAACACACAGACGCTAATGATACAATGATAAAATGTGTACACACATTTGAATGAATCTTAACAATTCCTATTCATACACAGATACCCATTTGAATTCCGTTCACGTTGTCAAATATCATGATCGTCCGTGTCTATGCAGTCCAATGCCCTCAATGCTAGGATATATTCATTCACTTCTTATACATGATATTCTTTCACGTATTATTGTAGAACTGTGTTCCGGGTCTCTCTCTAGTGTGTCCACTCATCTATTGTGTCTACAAGGCCACCATCAGCATCACTGGTCGCTCTACGCTGCATCCATCTCTAACACAGGCGGCGGATTTGCACAGCTCTGCTCAAGGTGCTGTCCATGAGCATTTTGATGCCGATGACAATTGTGAGTCGCGCCACTGTGATGTCACAATGTGCGCATTTACCACGGGGGCCAACGGGGTGATGCACGTGATGCGGATACAGCAGGACTTTATCATAGATACAGTGATCACGGGGTGGCAGTAGCTCAGTGGGTAGAGCGGGTCGACACACGCGGGGCGTCCACTAACCGTAGGGTCGGCGGTTCGATCCCCTTGGTCCCCCCTCCTCCTCATCCTACTGTCCACATGTCGAAGCCTCACAAATGTACTGATTGTAAGTCGCGTTGGACAAAAGCGTCTGCTAAATGACCCTCTTTATCACGCCACAACACGCGGATACACTGTTTACGGTACGGCGATGTCGGGACCGGCGAAGACTCACAGCGGAGACGGGGTCAGAGTGCGCCGGCAGCGTTTTCAGACACTTCCCGGTCTTCACGTCCCAGATCCTCGCTCTCGGCAAACTACACACACACTCACACACACACACGACAACGTGAGACAGAACGGTAACATCACACAACGTGAGACACCAGCATCGGTAACATCACCAACAATCAGTGCTGCTATGACAACAGTGGGATAACACTAGGATCAATAAACAACAACACACTATTATCACCACACTATTATTACATAACAATAATAACAATGACTATAATTCACAATTATAATCAAAACAATATGGTGATAATTATAGTGGCGGCAATGGTACTACTACTTCTAATAACATAATAAAGACAATAAAATGAATTATCAATAACAATGTTGCTCATAATCGTCACAGTAAACCTCATGACAACAAAGCGAGGTGTACTCACGGATCCAGACACAATGAGATTGGACTGAGGGTTGAAGTTGCAGCAGAACACGTAGTTGCTGTGACCTTTCAGGGTCTTCAGACATTTCCCCTGGAGGCAGGCGGAGAGAGAGAGAGAGAGAGAGAGAGAGAGAGAGAGAGAGAGAGAGAGAGAGAGAGAGAGAGAGAGAGAGAGAGAGAGAGAGAGAGAGAGAGAGAGAGAGAGAGAGAGAGAGAGAGAGAGAGAGAGAGAGAGAGAGAGAGAGAGAGAGAGAGAGAGAGAGAGAGAGAGAGAGAGAGAGAGAGAGAGAGAGAGAGAGAGAGAGAGATAGGGCACATGAGTCACCGCGAAACACATCGCCTCCATGTTGGATCCGTCTGGATCGAGCGCCCGGCTGCAGTCGCCACATGGGTGATGGAAAAGTCGAGGCGAGCCATCTGTACATTTGTTTCATGCCGCAAACCAGTACATTTACATTTACATTTAGGGCATTTAGCAGACGCTTTTATCCAAAGCGACTTACAAAGAGTACATTTATCATAAGGAGGTGAAACATTTAATTGCTGCTACTACAGTAAGAGAGTCACCAGAAAAGTTTCAAGCATTTCAATTGTTAGGTTAACTATTGCTAGTACACAAAATCTCTGACTAAGTGCCAAGTTACAAAGAGCGATTTAAGTGCCAGGTTATAAAGAGCGATTAAAGGGCCAAGATATACAACAAATAAGAGCATGAGGGTAGGGTTATGCAGGGTTCAGGTGAACTCTGAACAAGTGGGTCTTGAGTCTCTTCCGGAAGATGGGGAGTGACTCTGCAGTCCTAGTAAAGGCTCTACTTACAAATATGACCACAATACCACAACTATGTGCCTCATTTTACACATTTTGGAGAAAAAAACCCCACTACATCTGCATCGGTATAGTAAAGTCTAATTTTAAAAATCGTTATGGTGATGTCTTGACGTCAGTTTGATGTTGTGATGTCATACCATTAGGGTGACATAATGACCTACATTGTGACATTGGCTCGATGCCGTGATGTCATAACATTCCAATGGGTATGATGGCGGCACTGGAGTGACGTCATTAAGGGTGACCTCATTCACTGAAGTGACGTCATTAAGGGTGACCTCATTCACTGAAGTGACATCATTTAGGGTGACCTCATTCACTGAAGTGCTGTCATTAAGGGTGACCTCATTCACTGAAGTGATGTCATTAGGGTGACCTCATTCACTGAAGTGCTGTCATTAAGGGTGACCTCATTCACTGAAGTGATGTCATTAGGGTGTCATTAGAGGGATGCCCCTCGGACGATGACGTGTCACCGAGGCGACGTGATCCGGGGTGATGTCATACCGAGCTGACGTCCCAGATCTTCAGAGTCTTGTCGTCAGAAGCAGAGACCAGGAGGTTGGAGTCTGAGGACCAGGCCACGTCAGAGATACCCTAGCGAGAAATGCAGAGAGTAGACATGTGAGTACCAAGCACTCACACCCTACGCTACCCATAAGGCAGACTAGGGAGAATCCTGATGTTATTAATTCAATTCAAAAGAAGTTTGTTTCAACTTACCAGCTTGTGTCCAGATATGGTTTTCTCAAACTTCCCATCAAATGCTCCCCATATTTTTATTAATTTATCCGCAGCTGTAAGCACAGACAATAAGTTCATGAATATTATGTCATAGGAGAGAGAGGAAGAGATACACTGTGTATATCAGAGAGAGACAGAGACAGAGAGAGAGAGGGCTGTACTGCACTCACAGGAGCTTGCAAGCCACTCCCCGTTGGGGCTGAACTTGACAGAGGAGACAGCTTTAGTGTGGCCGGCCAGGGTGAACTTCAGGCTATAGTTGGGCTTGGACGGCGCGGACTATATGAGAAACCAGCCAGCAACAATTAAGACCGTGAACAGGTTAAAATAAGTGAAACAGAAAACACATTATTGATAACGTATAAGTGTCTGAAGTAGATTATCCACAACAAGTAGTTGATTTATTCTGTACTTATTTCCCTTGTAAATTACTGGCAGCGAGAATGCAGATGCCCATCTGCATTCTCGCTGCCAGTAATTTACAAGGGAAATAAGTTAGACTGTGCAAGCACATTGTGATTGACTTGAAGATGAGGACGGTGGTAATATCGGAGGTTTACAGTCCGTCTCTGGTTTTCTATCCTCCGTTGCCATGGCAAAGGCTGGCTCCTGAAACGTAACATGCAGTTGATGTATGACGAGTGAGAATGGAAACAGGCTTCCAAATACAACTTTGAAAAGATCGCGAAAATCAATCCCAACCACATTAGGCTATAATTCATGTGTTTATACAGGTGGATCAATGACAAATCAAAGATGATGCTATCCCCCAAAAAAATACATATTCAGAGTGCATGTTCGATTGAGCACTAATCTTATTTAGAATGAAACCCCTCCTTGGTTATGAATTTCGGAAAAAAACGAAAAATGAACAAAGAGGCTAGTATGAATTCATTCATTCAATACTGAATACTGTATTTAACTTTTAGGGTCGCAGAGGTGTCGCACATTTGACCGAAAGGAAATTTATAAACAAGTAATGTAGTGCATATTGAATATCAAGCAACACATATATGCACATGTATCCTAGTAAAGGTGAGATGCTACTGACCTGAGGATGCTAGGCTACTGTTACGGCCTCCATTTAAAACAATCAAAATAAATAAAGAGAAAACACCAAGCTAATGGGCTTTGGTACTCACGGTAATTGGATGGGAGCCGTTAGAAGAATTGATGGTAGTCTGGTGAAAGCACGAGGTGTGTGTAGTATTGCAGTAATAGTGTAGTTATAACACAAAGTAGCTTCTTGTGAATTGGGATGAGCGGGCAATGGGGCTGAAGCTGGTCTGCGCCTGCGCGTAAAGGAAACGGCGGTGACCGCCGAGGGACAGACATAACAGGCTGCGCTTTTAAATTTTAATGAATCAGGATAGAGGGGTAGCCTCCATCAAAGTGCAAGAAGCGCTAAAAATAGAGGCAGTTGCTGTATGTGTGCCAATAATATCAAAATTTATATAACACATTTAATTCACAGAGTTAAATAAGACATATATATATACAACCTTCAGAAACCATTGAAAAAAAATAGAGTGAATTATTAATTTTAAGTTATGACAAATTATTAAACGACATTTCCTACTTCTACTACAAAACAACAAATCAACACCTTATTTGCATATTACGTAAGTATTTTAGTGATTATTTGTGGTGGAGAGTGACCCCTCTCCTAAACCTTCTTCATGTTCCCCTCCCGTGAGTCATTGCGCGGAGCCAATGCCGTGCCGTGCAGTGTGAGTTGGTGGGAAGGGAGCTCAGTCCTCCGCCTCAAGGCTCTTTGTTGGTGCTCGGCCTCGGCAGCAGAAATACACTGGATATACTACTTGGATACTCGGGACTACTTCGTGGCGAGCAAAAGTATTTTGGCTGTACGCAAAAACCTCCAGAGCACCTCACACAAGTAATACATCACCTATTCTGGACCTTTGATTTGCTATGAACGACTCACTCTTTACGGTACACCTGATTTAGGGAGAGAGATCACAATATGTGATGCTTCGATGCACGTTTCTCTCAATAGCCATGGTGTGCTAGCCTGCTAGCTGTGTACATTAGCTCCGCAATGCATTTCGCCATCCACGTTAGCATCGTGTTAGCATCCATAGCTTCCTGGTGGCTGCTCTGAAACGCCATGGAAGGCAGTAGTGAAAGTACAAAATGTGACTCCATTACAAGTCTCCACCGGGACTCTACCGCTCACCAACGGGCTACGGGGTTTATTCACACAATATTCGATGTCAGAAATGGGTCGGTTGTTATTTTATTATTAAAATAGGGTTGGTGTAGGCTTCAGGGGAAAGTGATGGTGGGCAGGCAGCGTGTCTTTATCCACCTGGAGGGCTGCTCAGGTCACATCCCGCCATAATCACCATGTCAGTGAAACAGGAAGAATGTTCTGTATTACAGTACGATCGTTATCTTCTGGCCAAAGAAACCAATCACATGGGCTATCATGGTAGTCGGGTTGGAGTTGGAGCCATTATTGGCGATAAGATACGTCTGTTTTACACATCCCTTGGTTCCTACAGTGGGGTATAATACTGGTGCATGCCTTTCATAATAATCCAATACGTTGATTGAGTCTTGCATAGTTAGTCCTTGCATATTTAACTAGTCATTAACTAGACATCCAGCGGTAGTTTAAGCTGAAGGGTTCAAGTGGATATCGTTACTAGGCTCAATAGTAACACTAATCACAATGGTACTTTAGTTTTCATAGTTTTCAATTGTATACCCTCCTTTTCACTACATTATTCCGGGAACAAACTGTTTAATTCCTTCATTTATTTGCAGGACATTTATGACCAAGTGCACTGACTAATGGCTGAGTGAAACGGTGTTCTGACTTTCAGTCATTTGACTGCTGACTTCACATATGGTAACACGGCAAAATGACACACAGAGCAACAGAGCAATGTCGTTGCCGTGTTAAGACACAAACAAATAAAAAGGGAAGTAAACAAACATAAAGTAAACAAACCCTTGCACACTACGATTCTTATTCAAGAGTCTGTTTGCTTTCACACTTCCAGTGTCAACAAAACCTTAAATACCAATTAACATATGTACTAATATGTTGAATACAGGCACAGGCCTTTGTATTTCAGCCACAGCATAACCATTATGCTTTAGGTTTATACACCTTCTCGAATCTCGACATGGGTGATTCAACATAGTTTTATAGCGGCTAAAGCCACATAATCCATGTTATGCAATTTGTCTGTCTTGGGTCATTCAGAGTAGTCACACCAAACCCATATTTATGTTCGGCTAAAATAGCCTATACGTTGTGCACGGGTCCAGTTAAAATTTAAGGCTAGAGTCGATCCTGTGGTTGACAACGCACTCATACAACTGACTAATTGAATCCCAATATTGCAATATTTATAAAGTAGGCTACTCAATGCCTAATCTCAGATCGAGCAGTCCAACTATTTGTTCATATATGTTTAGTTAAAGACAGTCGCTTTGTCTCTTCCAGGGCATTGGCAGGCGTTTTGTATGTATAACGGAGTGAAAGAACTGCTGATTATCAAACGGTGAATCCCTTTTCTCCTCTGAAGAGACTCACAGGTATAACTGGACTAATAATTCAATATTACCACTTCTTGTCTTGTGAATGTTATCGTCTAGGGCCATGAAATGAATATATATAGACTTATCCTGATACCCAGTTTTATAGTCAACATTCATTCCAATGAGAAGATCTTCAAATGATCCAAAATATCAGTTTTTAAACTGGGTGAGAAAGAACCACTGGCTTTTCATGTTGCTGCACTTGAAGTGTCCACATACCTAGATGTGGTGACTCACTTAGACTGTTGGGCATGTGGTTTTGAATTTATAGACATATTCTGATATTTATTGACGTATCGTGTGAAATGCCCCCTTGATTAGTGGTAACCAACAGGTGCCAACGCAAACCACGTTAAGCAACATAATACCATTACAGTTACACGATTCCAGAGCAGATTCCTGTCTGGACACAGTAGACAACAATCAACCAGATCTGGAACAGATCACCGCAGAAACACCTGTCTCTCCTTTTTTTTTTGCTGGAACACAATGCAAAAACTTCCCCAGGGGCTAATAGACAGTGTCCAGCATGAAATACTAGGAATACACACCCAAGCTATGCAGACGGCTTGGCTTACCGTACCGCACACCAGGCTACGTTTGATGTAACACGTATTACAAGTTTATATTTAGTCAACACAAAGCTTTGAAGAAAGGCGTCTGCTAAATGACTCAATGTAACGCCATTTTATAAAGTCGCCCTTTGGTCATCACTGACAGTAAAAGTCTCTCACCCTTCACCCGAAGTTTAGGTTTACAATTCGCTTTCGGTTTGTTCCGTGTACACACGACCCCTTAACCCAAACCCATCGCAATGAATGACTGCCCGACAGGACAAAAATCACTGGTTGAAACGTCGCTGCGCCTGCACTTTGTACGCAGTGGTTCCAATGCTGGGGTTCAAATCTGATTATGTTTCATTGCAGGTCTGGCAGCCGCGAGCAATTACCTATCGACCGAGGCGTTGTCTCAGTCATAACGCGCGCCTCGGTCCGTTGGTTTTATTACTTTGCTTATTACGCGTCTTTTTTTTTTTTTCTTTCTTTTTTTTTCTTTTTTTTTTTTTTTTACGCAGGCCTCTGTTTTTGTTTCTGGGTTCCGACAGGCCGTGGAGTCCTTGGGGCCCTCTGAGGATGGGGATGGGCCGCCAGCAGAACCTCTGAAGAACACGCGCACCCCGGCCCGGGCCACACCAGCCGCCTGACCCACTGAACCGAACCCGCGGTAACAACACAACAACAACCCAAAAAACAACAGGAGGGCCAGACCGAGCGACCAGTGCTGGGACATCAGGACCCCTCCCTGCCACCACCACCGCCACCACCACCACCAGCACCACCACCACCGGGAGCCATGTCCGGGGCCCCCCCGGCGCCCGCAGCCCCGCCCCAGCTCACCAACATGCCCCCGCCGGAGGGGCCCGGCAGGAAGACCAACCAGCTCCAGTACATGCAGAACGTGGTGGTGAAGTCTCTGTGGCGCCACCAGTTCGCCTGGCCCTTCTACCACCCCGTGGACGTGGTCAAGCTGGGACTGCCGGTAAGAAGCGCACACCGGAGCGCTGCGCTCGGTGTATTCGCTGTGTCGTTAAAAGGAGCGATGGCTAATGGCATGACGGCTAACCGCCGCCGCCGTATTTCACGCACCGGGGTGGTAAAAATGACACAGGAAATGCTCCTCTCACAGGAAAAGTGAAAAAAAGGTCTTCTCTCGGGTCTGCTGCAGTAAGCAATGTGGGAGGTGCACAGTTACATACCACTCATAGCGAGAACTACCCACATTTAAAATACACGTTGACCCCCCCCCCACTTCGTAAAACTATGCGATGAAATGGGATTCGATTAAACAGCCAGACAGACAGTTGGGCCGCTGAGATGTTAGAGAAGCAATTTGTCTTGCTTCCTTATGTTGTTTGGTTGTTGTCTACAGAAAGCTCCAGATTGAACCACAACAAATGTCGGTTCCTTTGGATTTTCGCCGCAGCGTGTAGCCAGAGGTTGGCAGTACATTGCTGGCCCGACGAGTAGCCTAGTAAACTATTACTCATGTTGTAACGATGGCATTGTGTTGTTGGCTAGGATTATTACACGATAATAAAGACCCCCATGGACATGGGGTCCATCAAGAAGAGGCTGGAGAACAACTACTACAGCAGCGCCAGCGAGTGTATGCAGGACTTCAACACCATGTTCACCAACTGTTATATATACAACAAGGTACACACACACACACACACACACACCCCGTGTTCACCAACTGTTACAACAAGGTACACACACACACACCCCCACCCCGTGTTCACCAACTGTTATAAACTATATACAACAAGGTACACACACACCATGTTCACCAACTGTTATATACTGTATATACAACAAGGTACACAAACACACACCATGTTCACCAACTGTTATATACTGTATATACAACAAGGTACACACACACACACACCGTGTTCACCAACTGTTACAACAAGGTACACACACACACACCCCCACCCCGTGTTCACCAACTGTTATAAACTATATACAACAAGGTACACACACACCATGTTCACCAACTGTTATATACTGTATATACAACAAGGTACACACACACACCATGTTCACCAACTGTTATAAACTGTTTATATAACAAGGTACACACACACACACCATGTTCACCAACTGTTATATACTGTATATACAACAAGGTACACACACACACACACCATGTTCACCAACTGTTATATACTGTATATACAACAAGGTACACACACCATGCTCACCAGCTTTTATATAGCTCTGGGAAAAAAGGAGACCACTACAAAATTATCATTTTCTCTGTATCACTATTTAGTATGGGTTTGAGTAAAGTGCACTTTTTTTTTATTCTATAAATTATTGACACCATTTTTTCAAAAATTCCAAATACAAATATCGTAATTTATTATCGGCAATAAATGACAACTGGTCAAAATAACTAAAACGACGCAATGCTTTCAGGCCTCAAATAGTCCAAAGAGAAAACATGTTCCTCATGATTTTTAAACAACACGACATCATGTCAATCACAGCCGTCATGTGTCTCGGCATGCTCTCCACCAGTGCTTCACATTGCTGCTGGGTGACTTTGTGCCACTCCTGGGGCAAAAATGCAAGCGGCTCAGCTTTGTTTGATGGCCTGTGGCCGTCCGTCCTCCCCTTGACCACAGTCCAGAGGTTTGCAATGGGGTCTGCAGGTCTGGAGACTGGGCTTGGCCATGACAGGGTGTGTTGATCTGGTGGTTCTTCATCCACACCATATTTGACCTGGCTGTGTGGCATGGAGCATTGCGAGAGGCACAGACACAGCAGTGACTTAAATAAGATTTGGTTCAGGTGATCACCCAATCAGCACCTCGTTAAGCAGAGTGAGGTGTGCCCGTGTTGGAATTCAACAGACACAGGAATTAAATGGCTGCCATCCATTTAGAGATGTTGATTTCGGAAAATTTCGGAGTGCTCTCTTAATGTTTTCCATAGCTGTATATACACACATGTACACACACACCATGCACCAACTGTTATATATAACAGGTACACAAACCATGCTCACCAACTGTTATATATACAAGGTGCACACCTAATGGTCCCCGACATTATTTACAACAAGATGAGCTCTATGGAAACCATCTTGTCATGCTCAGAAATGGCCACTAGGAGGCGCCCAGCTTCCACACACTCACTGAGGCAGAGCTGAAGATGGTCAAACACTTGGAAGAGGCTGATAACGTGGCACCACCTGTCATAAGCCCACCTATACTATATATTCTCACTGTGCTCTACACCACTGTACAGTTACTTATATTACTGTAGCTCCAATTCCAGTCTCTAGTACTATTCTATACTATGTGCAGTATACTCTACTACTTCTACTCGACTATGTTCTACACTTTTACTCAACTGTGCTCTACTCTACTCTTACTCTGTGTTCTACTCTGACTCTACTGGTTTCTACCCTACTCAACTCTTACTCTACTGTGTTCTACTCATACTCTGCTGTGTTCTACCCTACTCTAGTCCTAACTCTGCTGTGTTCTACCCTACTCTAGTCCTAACTCTGCCGTGTTCTACCCTACTCTAGTCCTAACTCTGCTGTGTTCTACCCTACTCTAGTCCTAACTCTGCTGTGTTCTACCCTACTCTAGTGCTAACTCTGCTGTGTTCTACCCCAGCCTACAGATGACATTGTGCTGATGGCCCAGGCGCTAGAGAAGGTGTTCCTCCAGAAGGTGTCCCAGATGCCCTCTGGTGAGGAGGAGGTCCTCCCTCCTGCCGGACCCAAAGCCAAGCCCAAGAAACCCTCCACCCCAGGTACCAGAGGCGCCCCCCCACCACCACCACCACCACCACCACCACCACCACCTTCCAGTGCAAGCACCCTGTGTGGAGCTTGGACTTAAAAAAGATGTTTCATGATCAAAGTTTGGGTCATACAAAGAAGAAGGTTGTCATGCATGAAACACTTTCATCAAGCTTATGTTTTAGATGAATATGACTATTAATTTCATTTGCAAAATCACCCAGGGTACAGTACGTTCATACTATATAACCCTAAATAGCAAAAACCTATAATAACCTATAATCCTTTTTCCCAACTACATTATTTCCAAGAGTCAGTACCTCTCTGGGTTTGTCTCATAACTTCAGTTTGCCTATGAAAACATGACCTTCAATTAATTTGAACACCCTTCGTTGAGTTGTCCTCGGGGCTGTTAATGCTGCTGAGTGCTGTATTGTGTGCAGCATTTAGCGTTTCTGTTAGCCTCTCCAATATTGACGGAAGCTTTCTGCCTCACTGGTCGGCCACGTCGGACCACAGTGTTCAGCCAAACGCCTCACCTGCCATCTAAATGTGAATCTCTGTCTCTCTCTCTCTCTTTCTGTCTCTCTCTTTTCCTGTCTCTCTGTCTGTCTGTCCCTCTCTCTCTCTCTCTCCTCTCTCTCTCTCTCTCTCTCTTCTCTCTCTCTCTTCTCTCTCTCTCTCTCTCTCTCTCTCTCTCTCTCTCTCTCTCTCTCTCTCTCTCTCTCTCTCTCTCTCTCTCTCTCTCTCTCTCTCTCTCTCTCTCTCTCTGTGCTGAAGGTGGCCAGGACGGGACGGTGACCTCCTGCACCCCCGCCACGCCTCCTCCGTCCTCGGAGACGGGGTTGAACTCCTCCACCTCCAACTCCTCCTCGCTGCCCAACTCGCCCACCCAGGCGTCGGTCAAAGTGAGTCCCTGCCCCCATACTTGCTACCTGTCTAATCTCTACCGTGTCTCTCAAATAAAAACAAAAGCATGAAGCACGCCTCCAAAAAAAAAAACGGCGTCTTTAGAAATGTTCTGCCTCAGCATTGGTTCTAAAAGTTGAGGGTTTTTTCTTTAACTTTTTTAACTTGGTAGTTGGGCGTCCGGGTAGGGACAGTGTTAAGGTATGGTGATGGCAGGCGCTACATGGTGAGGTTTAGGAATTGTGCGGTGGTGGCATAGAGGGGTGTGTTTCCAGGACGCCGGAATACACTGGTAAGCCTTCTTGAGGTGTCGTGGGCCTAACTTAACGAAACACCAGGTGAAGGAAGGTGCCCACTTGATAACCGCCATGATGTGCCGCATACCGCTGTCGGCTAGGCTAGGTAATGGGTGAATGGTGCCACCTGAGGAATGACTCCGCAGATTTAAGATGGCGTAGCCTGATGTCTGCTATGGTGTCACAACTAATGGTAAAGGGTAAAGGGGGCATTTAGCGGACACCTTTGTACAAAGCGACTTACAATCAGTACATTTGTGGGGGACATGTGGACAGTTGTAGGAGGAGGGGGGGATCAAGGGGGTCGAATCGCCGACCCTACGGTTAGCGGACGACCCGCTCTGTCCACCAGCTCTACCTACTGAGCCACTGCCGCCCTAATGGTGGTTATATCACTCGCGCTGTGTGTGCTTGGTCTTACCTGAGCCGGCCTTCTGCATGTGGTTACCTCGGATGACGGCACAAGGGGGTAGTAACATCTCATCCTGTGTATTAGTGAATAACCCCCTCTCCCATTTGCCTCCCCCCCCGAAAGACCCTAAAGAGGAAGGTGCTCTCGCCGACGTCGGCCACCGGTACCGCCACCGGCGCTGCCTGCCTGCCGCCGCCGCCAAGTCCTCGCCGCCGGAGAGCGAGGCGTCGCTGGAGAAGAAGCGGCGGGAAGAGCACGGGGCGGCCCATCAAGCCCCCCAAGAAGGCGCTGCTGGACGAGGAGGAGGCGGCGCAGCACGCCACCCAAGCGCGGCCGGCTGACGGAGCAGCTGCGCTTCTGCGACGGCATCCTGCGCGAGATGCTGTCCAAGAAGCACGCGGCGTACGCCTGGCCCTTCTACAAGCCGGTGGACGCCGAGGCGCTGGCGCTGCACGACTACCACGACATCATCAAGCTGCCCATGGACCTGGGCTCCGTCAAGGTGAGGCCGCCGCCGTGCTCGAGGCGGGGGGGGGGGGGGGGGGAGGGGGTGGGGGGGGTAGTTTGAATGCTCAATTATCTGCTGGGGGGGGGTCGGGGAAAGATATCGATTAGTTGAGTCTTTGTTCTCCCGTGAGTCACGGCGCTGAAATGTCAAGTTCCGGGACAGAAGTTTTTTTCATTTTTGTCCGAGAAGCCATTTGTTCGACTGGAGAGCATTTTAGTACGGAGGTTTCACTGAGAGGAGAGAGAGGGAGAGAGAGGGAGAGAGGGAGAGGGAGAGTGGAGAGAGGGAGAGAGGGGAGAGAGGGAGAGAGAGAGGAGAGGAGAGAGAGAGAGGGAGAGAGAGGAGAGGGAGAGAGAGAGAGGGAGAGAGAGAGAGAGAGAAGAGAGAGAGAGAGAGAGAGAGAGAGAGAGAGAGAGAGAGAGAGAGAGAGAGAGAGAGAGAGAGAGAGAGAGAGAGAGAAGAGAGAGAGAGAGGCCCTTTAGTAATTGACTTGTTTCCGTTTACTCCCCTCCGTTTAGAAAAAGATGGACGAGCCGTAAGTACCGGGACACTCAGGCGTTTGCGGCGGACGTCCGATTAATTTTCTCAAATTGTTACAAATACAACCCTCCGGACCACGAGGTCGTCGCCATGGCCAGGAAACTCCAGGTGCACTACTTCTTCTTCTCGCCTTTCTTTTCTTTTTCTTTTTTTTCAAAATTGCATCAAAAAACTTCATTGAAGCCATTTATCGTGCATTCCATCCGACATACGTCGCCCCGGTAACCCAAAGCGTTTGTCGTTCTGCCCGGCGTGGCGTTGCGCAGGACGTGTTCGAGATGAGGTTCGCCAAGATGCCGGACGAGGCGGTGGACCTGAGCTCGCCGGCGGGCGGCGGCGCGCTGCCCAAGAACGCCAAGTTCAGCCTGAACAGCGGCAACTCCTCCGTCTCGGGCATGTCGGACGGCGAGGAGGACCACGCCAGCCGCCTGGCCGAGCTGCAGGAGCAGGTCGGCAGCCGAACAGGTGGGTGTCAGCAAAGCCGACCGCTTTGGCGCTGGTCCGCGTGGCGTCCATTTGCCGAGCCGGTCGAATGGTATCCACTTGTGACATCACAAGTATGGCGAATGGGGGTAATTGAGTGAGTCCCCCCTTCTCTGGTGGACCGTGCCGACCGGAAGGCTTTGAGTTTGTCTGTCCCATCATAGAGCTGAATGGACACGGCCGCTTATTATGTCACAAGTGGATAGATTTTGAAATGGCTTTTTATCATGACTCGTCAACATCACACCTGGCACTTATATAGGCCTCCTTTTAAGGTTTAATTTATCATCTTTTTTATTTTATTTTTTTAAATACCGTGTGGCAAATTTTATTATTATTATTCGTATATATATATAAAATGTTTCTATTTTTGTTTCACGTCTCTTAGCATCAGAACGGTAGTGAATTGGGGAGAAATGGGTGCAGCAACAATGATCAGGTGACTACTACTTATCAATAATCACCTCATTAACAGATGAAAGACAACACTAATACGATATCTCTGATTATCTCTTAGTTCTCTCTCTTAGTTCTATATACCTTTAGTTCCATAGACTCAGTCAGTGTGTTTGTCAAGCAAACCACACGATGTGAACGCACATCACACTGTTGAAACTCTTGGGCGATCATATCAGAGGCACCCTATGCAACACATGAGAGAGAGCAGTGTCCACGGAGGTGCTCGTGTTAATATTACCGACCGATGCCATAGAAGTGTCAGATGGTGCACTCCACAGTATGTCTTGAATGCACTCCACAGTATGTCCTCATGGTGTCTTTCATGCTGTTATTGATACACCGCCTTCCATGTCATGTCTCATATATATGTTTCCACGCTTAAGAGTCGGAGCGTCGCGCTATGTCCAAAACCAATTGCAGGGATTTTAGTTTCCATATGTCGTCAATAAGGAGGTAGGTATGTAGGTACATAGACTCCGCTTCGACTCATACTGTTAAGTAGTCACGTCTGCGGTTTAATCTTCATGTTTGTAAATAACATACCTCCTCAAAATGTCTTGTGCTTGTGAATTGTAACATGGCGGAAAATATATCGTCGAGGGGTTGCATTAGTAAAAACAGTTTGAGAACCACTGCGCTAGGATGCCCACATGTAGACTGCGGGCAGTGGGCTTCGAACCCAGAACCTTTCAGCTGTGAGTCAAAACATGTGAACCACTCGACTATGTTAAACCCCCCCACCATCACCACACACACACACGCACCCTGTCTTTCCTCCGTTTTAAAAATTCAACCTCCTGGGCTCAACATGAGTCTTTCTGCCACCCAGCGCGGACAAGATCTCTGGCTGTCCATCACTCCTACTGGGTGCCCTTCCCCCCGGTGGTCCACCACCGCTGTGGTGGTCCCAACAGGGGGGAAAGTGTGCACTGGAGTGTGGGACAATCTGTCAGCGCAGCCGAGGCCCGCTTCCTGCAGTGCATGTCTTTATGACTGGCTCGGCCTTATTAGTTCTGAAGGATGCGGTGGTGAAGGTGGTGGTGGAGGACGAGGTGGACACATAGCTGCAGAAAGTGGGTCGCCTGATGGCTGTGTGAGTGCCTGATAACGCCGTCGAAGGAAACCGAGAAATAAATGCACACCCAAAACGAACGCCGATGTAATCGGTTGGTTCATTGATAATTTGGTGATTCATAATCCAACACTTATACGTTTAAATTATTTACAAAAAAAAAAGAGTACAAAAAAGCCCAGTCACTGTAGGATCTCCCCTGTCTGGTTTGCTGTTATAACTTATTCTGAGGCAGCTGGAAGCTTCCACCTTCCTCTGGTTGGCTCTGACATGTAAGGCAGGGTAGGTTAGCTAAAGCTCAGGATTGCCATGAGCCTAGACATTTGTTGTTTTCCATGCGTGTGTGTGGGGGGGGTGTGTCTTCGCCATCCCTCTTTAACGCCTGGTCATTTGGCTTGAGCTGCGAGCATATTGCCCCCCCCCCCCCCCCCGGAAGATTGAGTGTTCCACCCACAGCTAATGCTGCTACTTCGCACCCCCACCCCCCAATAAACGAGGCCATGGATTTTTCACACCGGTTAAGCAGACATTTCATAACACTTAAGCAGTCCCGTGTCGAGGGAACTCGCACCCAAACACGAGAAGCAACCAAAAAAAAAAAAAAGGATGGATGCGTCCCAGCGATGCGTGAACGTGCGTTGACAGGCGACTGCGTTTTCCCTAACAGTCAGGTCGCCCGGCTCATCCATACGTCCGACGGGATCCGCAACACTCCTCCTCCTCCTCCCTCCTCCCCGCTCTGACGTGTGTTATTCCACTCGGCGGAGTTGAAAAGTTGTTGTTTTTGGTCAATGACACCGTTCTGTTATGTCACATGTATGTGGAGTAGGCTACCGCGTACGGAGGCAAAGCGAAGCCCGCTTGTGATCATATCCTTTCGGCTGCGCCTCGCCGCATACTCCCTTCTCACCATGGGTGCGTTGCCAGAGTTTTTCCCTCATTGTCCCGTTGTAAGATCAAGGGGTTCATCTGGGACCGTGAAGCCCCCCGTTCAAGACTGCATGTGTGATTTAAAAGTGCGTCACTCGGAGACGGTCTGGCGTGAGATTGTGCGAGATTGCGTTTAGAAATAATAACATCGGTCTTTCGGAAATAGATTTCAGAACAGAGAGGGCGACGCGTAAGTGTTTTTGCATGCGTTCATTTTAACAGCAGCCCGACACATACGAGACGCGATCGTCGTATGTGTGAGGGACATTTAAATTGGCTGCCACTGGTGTTAAAGTGTTTTTTGGCGTCTTGATTACAAAAAAAAACGCTTACGAAGTAGACGACTCCCCGACACAAGTTGAGCGTGACCCCCCATCTGTGGCCCCGTCTTTAAAACGAGATTAACACCATTTACCATATTCAGTTGGAACAACATCACAAGATCTAATCTTCCTCAACGAGCTGTATAATTTCCCTGGTGTCTAATAATCGGCTTCCCGAGACTATTTTTGCATCTACTAAACAAAAGTAGGTCGCTTTTTAAAAGTCCTTGTTAATTCTCGTGTTCGGAATTTTCCTTGTTGCTCCCCGCGTGAAAAAAAGACCTTAAAATCTTCAAACGGGGTGTCAGGCGGTAGAAGTGACGGGGACGCCTTAAACGCGTCACAATCGGACGTGTTTGCGTTTCAAAATAACACCAACGCCTTTTTTAGACGGTCAAATGAAAAACGTAAACACGACGCATTGTGACGCATTGTTTTGATCGCGTTGTGTCCAGATTGAGTCTCATGGTTCTCATGCACTTGACTCTACAGCAACGGCGGCTAGTCCAGCGAATACACGAGAACGCAATCAAAGGCAATCTAAACCGTTACATCCCATCAAAGCGGGTGGGCGAGTAAAAATGGCGGGTGGAAGCTTTTAAAAACACTAACACACTACATGTTGTGATGACACGATGATGGTTGTTTTAAAACCCAAAGGTTTCACAAAGTTGTTAACGGCTAACCCCGCCCCCTCACCTGCTCGCCCCGCCCCCCCTCCCCCCCCCTCCTCCTCAGCTGAAGGCCGTCCACGAGCAGCTGGCGGCGCTGTCGCAGGCGCCCGGCAGCAAGCCCAAGCGGGCGAAGGAGAAGGACAAGAGGAGGGAGGGCCGGCAGGGCCTGGGCGAGGAGCGCAGGAGCTCCAAGGGCGCCCGGCCGGGGCAGCCCAAGAAGACCTCCAAAAAGTCCTCCGGCAGCAGCCTCAAGTACGGACCTTTACGCGCGCGCACACACACACACACACACACCGCATGCCTCGCTGTGGCAGGTTTCACAATAAGTTTCAGTCACTTTGTGGATCGGCCTACCTCATTGGTAACGGTCACACTGGGTTGGGCGTAGTCGTTGGAGGCCGTGTCGAAATTGATCCACTTGTGACATCACTAGCGGACACTTCCACTTTTGACCTTACAAGCGGACACTTCCACTTTTGACCTCACAAGCGGACACTTCCACTTTTGACCTCACAAGTGGAAATGCCAACCATAAGGCGATGTTAGCATTTTTTTTTTTTTTTTTTTCAATCTCCCAACTCGCAGTGTCATTGGGAAGATTTTGACACGGCTTGTAATGGCTCATCAGTGTCACTCCTGGTGGTACATCGAGGCCCTTTGATTGGTAAATGCAGATAATTATGGTGACTTTTTTTTTTGCACTGCCATACGTTTTAACTTGAATTGTAATTTCCCAGCTTGGGATCAATAAAGTATTTCTATTCTATTCTATTCTATTCTATTGTCACAATAGCATGTAACCCCCCCCCCCCAAAAAAAAAAAAAAAAAAGATTGGCATTGCGAAAATGACCGTAGTTTAGTATCGGACAAAGTGCGCTACAACACCTCATTACGTTTTCACTTTCACTTTCACTTTCTTAACCAGACGATGACTGGTTTCTCCATTTCTCCCCCGTGCAGGAAGGGCCCGCGGGAGTACGACTCGGACGACGAGTCCCTGCCCATGACGTACGACGAGAAGCGGCAGCTCAGTCTGGACATCAACCGCCTGCCGGGGGGCAAGCTGGGCCGCGTGGTGCGCATCATCCAGACGCGGGAGCCCTCGCTGCGGGACTCCAACCCCGACGAGATCGAGATCGACTTCGAGACGCTGAAGCCGTCCACACTGCGCGAGCTGGAGCAGTACGTCAAGTCCTGCCTGTACAAGAAGATGAGGAAGCCGGGCGCCGGTACGTGACGCGCCGGGGCGGGGCGGACGTTGGTCGGAACGCAAAAGGTCAAATTAGTGGAGCGCAAAGGTCAAGTTTGTCAAAAGGGCAAAGGTCGAGTTTTGTCAAAGCGCAAAGGTCACGTTTGTCAAACGCTAAATACTAGAAATACTTGGATGTTTGAACCTTGGCTCTTTATGCGTACCCAGCGGGACATGGCCACATTCACAGCGGGATTGATTCATTCAATTAGCAAACAATTCATTTCAGTAAATCCATGAATTATCATTGAATTAATGAACAAATTAGTAACGAGTATTAAGTAATGTATTTGTATCGCGCTATCCTAACTCAGACACTCAGACATCATGAGGCATGCAGTACAAGAACAAAAAACAAACCAAACAACACAAGGCTGTAACAGGTGTAGCGGCTGAACAGCTGTACTCACACCCGTGCGTTGACTTCCTGCTTCCCCAGAGGAGGGCGCCACCGGCAACACGGACAGCAGCAGCTCGTCCGACTCGGCCAGCAGCAGCTCCAGTGACTCCAGTACGGACAACAGTGAGCCCGACTGAGTTCCCGCGGTAGGCCTTCGTATTCATTTATTCATTCAAAGCGAGTTTGTGTTGTTTATATTTCACAATCCGTTACCGGTGTCATTATTCTTGTCGTGGGTTTGTTGCGTTTCATTTTAAAGGGTGTGTCCTAATATCCGTGCGGCTTATTCTGCCTCGTAATGGAAAATGTCCCCACACTCGGCGTATTACGCGAGATAAATGTGAGAATATATATTGGTTCCTTTGCGGCAACAAGAACCGTGCCCTTTTAGATGTAATTAACTGGCATTTCAGTGTGAAACCGCAATATCCGTATCGCCCGCGCCATCCATCGCGAAACCCCGATGTGATGAACGGCTGCTTCTGCCCGGGCCCGGAAACCAGGGCTCCTGACGCACGCACGCACACACACACACACACACACACCTTAATATCCAAGTTGGGCTCCATTCCTTTACCACCTACACACATATCCCACACGTAGTCCGACCCATCTAGTCCTTGTTTTTCCTCAACTCCGCTACGGTAGTTTCGTCCTTACTGTTACTTCCTGCTTTGTATGGATTTACTTAGTGGCAGTGAAAGGCGCACAGACCAAACAGGGAAGTAAAGGAGAGCGCAGAACACTGGACAGTCTGGAGGTCATGGGTTGGACTCCCAGCCGAAAGGTTGAGGGTTTGAACCCCCTCCCCCCATGTCCCCTATCCGCCATCTGTCTCAAAAGAAAATCACAGTTTGTGGCTGTGGGACATGAAGCTACACAGAGGGTTTAAAGAAAGGATGGATCGGAAAAAAATTGTTTTAAAATGGAGAAAGGGCTTTGGGCTTTCCAGTGTGATGATTGATGTAGTGGAAGGTTTCACAGAGTGCTGTTCACACACCCTGCATATAAATGTGTGTGTGTGTGTGCACACGTGTGCATGTGTGTGTGTGCGTGTATACCATCAATAATGGCCACACTATTGGATTTATACAATTGGAACTAAGATGGATCCTGCGCCAACTGAAACTACATAAATACATCGACTAGAAATAGAAAACGGATAACATTTCTTTTCTGTACTTCCCTCTTTGTTCTTCCAGATCGCCGAGCGAGATAACAGACAATGTGACCAGAGAGCAGTACAATGAGGCACATCCTCCATCTTTAAGTTTGTGTTGTCATGGAAACCACACGAGGGGGCGGAAGGGGAGGGAGGGGGCCAGCCCCCTCCCCCCGGCGGTCTCCCTCTGCCGAGGAGTCCTCCCCTGGATACACCGCGTCCGCCATGACACCACGTCCACCCCGATAACCTGTCACGACATCACCATGATATCGTATCGCGATATCGTATTGTGATATCGTATCGCGATACCCAAATTGACCCAGCGTTCGCCACAATATGACGCTTTCCGCTCGTATCTCTGTAACCTCTAAAGCGATCACTATCACGATATGCACTGCAACCATTCACCACGTAATCTTATTGAATTCTGTCACGATAGCCCACAAAATATCCTGCAACCTCCGTGGTGATATTCACCACAATATATCCCGTGATCACAATATATATATATATATATATATCGTGATATCCGAAATCAGATGTCCGCCACAATATATATCATGATGCCCACCACAATAAGTCGATCTATATCGCGATATCCACCATGATCGTCCATGTAGGTAGGATGCTGTAAAAAGGTGTGTGTGTGTGTGTGTGTGTGTGTGTGTGTATGCGTGTGTGCATATGTGTGTGTGTGTGTGTGCGGTGTGACTGTGACTGTTGTTTCGTTGTACAGCCGATCAGATGTGCATATTTGTGTGGTCCACGGCAGCTGAAGGTCTTTCAACTTCTACACATTTTGTTTTGTACAAAAAAAGACAATTTAATCTGAACGCATGATTGGACCAGCCGACTTTTGGTGCAGTGTGTGTGCGTGTGTGCGTGTATGTGTGTGTTTGTTTCAGTCAGTTTGGGTTATGATCACTGATTGGGGATGTGAGGAGGTCTGTCATAGGTGGAGGTTCTAGACGTTTCTTCCTTAGTGGTGAGGGGTGCGATTTGTATCTGAATGTATGGTGAAGTGGCTCACTATTTCTGTCAGACCGTTCAGTGAATAGACTTATCCTGCTCCGGTCCTGTGCTCAGAAAAAAGAAAAAAAAAACGTGGTTTCAATAACTTTTTTTGAAAAATGTAAGATACGTTTTATAAAAATAAATGGAAAAAACGAAACAAAAAAAGGATATTCTCTGTTATATTTATTTTTATGCCCAGATATCTATGTACGCATTTCTCCGCCTTAAGTTTACGTTGTTTCTAGGTTGTTGTTTTTTTTTCAGGTTTTTTTTTCAGGTTTTTTCCCCCGAATGTTGTTTTTCTCATTGGTCAGAAACTGACCAAGGATGTGTATATAAATATATAGATATTTTCAAATCTAACTTCTTTTTTATGGTTTTGTTGTAATATGATAGCCTCTTTTTATATATATATAAAAAAGGATTTCTACTTTTTATTTTTAACATGCATGGAGATTTGTTGTACCTCAATTTAGCGTTTTTTGTTTTTGTTTTTTTTAAGTCTTGTTTTAAGATGGTTTCTTTTTATGATGCCCGCTAAAAGAACTTGGGCATCCTCTGTAAATAATTTTAGGCTTGCTCATGTAAATGTCTGCCATAATCGACCAGTAGAAGTTATCATTTAATGTTATTACAAAACTGTAATAAGAGCTAACTTTCTGTTTTTCTTCAATAAATACAACAAGAAGCCTGGCAATTGTTTTGTGTGAATATTTGTTTATTTTTAATGTAACTCACTTTGAAATATTGCATGAATCCAACTATATGACTTTCACCTCTAGCATTAAGTAGCACTTTAAACTGCTCTGCGCCCCTGTACCTGGCACGAAATGAATGTTATTTGCTTCAAGCAAGTGTTATTTCTAGGCAGAGGCGTCGCTAGCAATTGAAAACACCCAGGACTGTAGCCCAGAAGTTAGAGTCCTTTTAAGACGGGGGGGTGGGGGGGTTGGGGGTTTGTCCCCAAGAAAATGTGGAAATCGGGCGGATGAACATGCACTTTTAACGTAGTTTGAGAAGGAAAGGAAAGACCAGTCACCATGTCTGACTCCCGTCAGGGCAGGCCTACCGAGTAGGTTCATGTTAAAGATGGGACAGCCTGTATGGCAGTGAACGTGTCTTCTGCCAATGTGCACCACATATACACCAGTCACATGTCAGAAGTTACATCGAGTAGCTGCTGCAGGCGTGCAGCCACACAAGGGCCAATGTGGGCCAGTGCCCCTATGATTGACCGCCGGCCCACCCTATCAGAAGTTCCCGGCATTAACTTGAAATTCAAGGAGCGAAAAAAATCGCTGCGCTATTAACTGCTACATTGTGTCAAATGCTACAATATGTCAAAACAAACGCCGTTGGCGTCAATTTTTTAAGAAACCAAGATTAGATTTTACCACTACAGAAAGGACCAATGCCGACAACGATGACTTTCTCTCGTTGCCTTCAACATCGTCCACCTCCACAACCACCTCCAGTCCTTGCCGTTCAGCTCTCTCCATGCCTCCGAGTGTGAGTAGCTCTCCCCGCCCTTCTGCCCAGTCAGTCCAGCAGTCCGCCTGCTGACCTGTGCCGGTCCAGTCCTCGCCCTCGCCCTTCACCTCTCTCTGAGTCGGACCCGCCAGCATCACCGAGCAGTCCGCCTGCAGACCTGTCTGCCCTTCAGGAACCGGACCTGTCTGCCCTTCAGGAACCGGACCTGTCTGCCCTTCAGGAACCGGCTGCTCAGCCCCAACTTAAAGAGTTTCCCCGCACGGTGATACATGGAAAGCCATTAATCGTCCGATCTGTGATGAAATCGTGTGCTGTTTAATGTTGGGACAATTACATTTACATTTACATTTAGATTTAGTCTGTCTGACTCTGCAGGCCTGACATTGGCAGGGAGCTCGTTCCACCACGAGGTGCCAAAACGGAGAAGAGTTAAGGGTTCGTCATCCGACCTTTTCCTCCTTTTAGTGATGGAGGGACCAGTCGACAGCCTACTGCCTATATCGGAATAAAAACAAAAAGTGGCCCATCCTTCTTCGCAAAAGTCCACCCTGTTGAAAAATCCTGGCTACGCCACTGGCTGCTGGTAATGCAACCACATGAAAGTCTACTCTACGGGGCTATTTTAATCATTATTGTGTTTTGTTTTTTTCCGAGATCCGGGGCTATTCCCAAAAGATCCAGGGCTATGGCCTCGAATGCCCAGGTATAACAACGCGCCTGATTCTCAGGTTTAAATACATGATTGTAATGATCCGCACTTAACACCGGAATTACTGAATCAGTCATGTCCAAGCAATTCCCGAACTCTCCAACAGATGGGGCCCGCGTAACGTATTTGAGGCGAGTTTTCTTTACAGTTCGGTGAACTTCTAAGTTTAGCCTCGCAAAAGTTGTTTTATCTGGTCTTCAGCATGATTGGAATCATAAAAAAGAAATGTGTCTTTGAGGTGTCACGATCATCATGTCCATCTTATCGATCCACCAAACATAGTCGGCTGGGCTACACCTTGGCCTTCTCTTTCTATACCAAGAGGTTCAACACATCTGCCGTCCAACTTACAGGTAGGCCTAGGCCTTCCAAACTATGTTCGTATCAATTCGATGCGCATTGCGATCGCACATTTTTTTTTCTGTGCAATCTCCGCTCAGAGGGACTTAGCTGCGGACCCGCGGCCCTGATCGAACGACTCCTCTGTCTGTCTGTCTGTCTGTCTGTCTGTCATATCGACCATGTAACGCCGGGGACGTTAAATATGGTCCACTCTTCAATATAAATAAATAAATGATGTGATCGGATGTTGGGCCAAAATCAACCAAGAAGGTCAGTCAAGTCAATAAAGTGACGTTTTATGATAAGAATACAGCGTAACTCCGGGAGGGAGCATGCAATTAAAACGAGAACAGCACTAATTGAAATGATTGGGTGAATGGAAATGATTGAGGTTGCTGTAGTTAACGTGAAGTCATTATTAAATCAATATTCAGCACTGCTGCTGGGTATATTTTCACTGAATGCGATTGTCTTGGGGATAAGAAAGGCATTGCTTTGCGTCGTTATCCTTTAA
>JAXIVH010000017.1:85840-103340 GCA_036785325.1 Urophycis tenuis
CAACCCAGTGGGACTAGGCGGAGCCGATAGAGGGGTGAAGCTAGGACTCCAAACTCACCATCGGAAGAGGATGCGTGCGTGACATAGGTTAACCGTAGAGGGAAGTTGTCTTGGTATGACTTGGTGCAGGGAGGACGCTGAATGAGAGGATGAATGATGAATGAGTGATGATGACACTAAGGATAGATCTGTGTGCGGCAGGTACATTCTGCTGGTGTTCTGGTTCATGAGAACCCATTTCTGCTTTTATTCTTCGCTACACAGATGGAGAACATTGACATCAGGAGGTAGACCATAAGGTTGAACCTGGATGCTGCAGGTTTTAATTCCCAGCTGTTGTCACAGTGTCCCATTAACAAGGCATCAATGACTCAAGACAAGCCTCTTTTTGACATCACAAATGGCAGTGTCCAATCATATCCAATGCAGCTTAATTGTTGACACATTCCACAGTCCACCAGTCAAATCTCAATCTCAATTTATTGTGATGTCACAAATTGGAAGATTTGAAAATTCCTCATAATGTCTCATGAACGTGACATCACAAGTCAAGGTGTCCACTCAGATGTTTGATCTACTGATCTAACCAGTTGATACAGTACAGTAGCCACGTCAGCTCCGCCCGGCTGGTCTGACACTCCCTCATTGTGATGTCACAAATACCTGTGATACAGGAGACTTTTAAATGTGTATGTGAGGCCTATGAATGGTGTTACAGAAATGCATTCCAATACTTGTCTACACCAGCAGATCTTCACACACACACACACACACACACACACACACACACACACACACACACACACACTTGGTCTGTATACGACCATCACCAGAGCTTCTGGTGGGTTTTTTTTTTTTTTTTTTCTCCACTGACTGACCTTAACCTCAGCTTCAAGAGGTGCGGCTTGATGTATAAGGAATCGACAGGTGACTGCCCTCTCCCTGTTACCCCAGACACGAAGACATGTTATCCCTTCAGGGTCAATTGATGTTGTGAGCTGGGGATGAGGATGGGGGGGGGGGACGGTCAGAATGGAGGGATTAAGTCAGGTATCGGGTGAACTTTTATAGAAGGGGACACAGCCCTGAGAGTCTTAATCCCTGTTGGGTAGGATGTCCAGGTTATTCGCCAGTAACGCTCTGTTGACTGAGTCGTGGGGCACACACATACACACACAGACACACACACACACTATTTTTGAGTACACACGCTCGGTGGACACACAACATGGCGCACAAACACAGGCCCAATCTTTAAGCTTTGATTCTTATTCTTGTTCTCTTTTTTGCTTTGCTTCCATGTGTTTCGTTTTATCACTTCATTGTGTTTCGTTTCTTTTGTTTTTAGTTCTGGTTTTGCCGGGACAAGTTATCTTGAGAATCTGCATTAGGCCCATAGAATTGCGGACTCTCGGGCTGATAGTGGTTTCAGTGTTTCATTTCATTTTCCATTTCACAGTGCAATTTCCTTGTTCTCCTTACAAAAGCATCTTCAGACGATAACGACTGAAGAATCCACCATTTCGAGGAGCTAATTGATTAACTGTTCTTTCAAAGTATTCTTTCTTCCCCGGGGTGTGTCCTTCACTGATGGCGGGATTTGAGAATGAAATGATTCAGTTGAAATTAATCATTGTAATTAGTCCATGACAGTTGAATGATAAGGTCTATTTTCGGCGTTTTGAACCTCATTTTTATTTCGTGCGTAATAAGCGTGTGATTTAAAACCAGTGGGATCTTTTCGTGCGTTAAATAAAAGCGTAATATTGTCTTTAGTGAGATGAATCACCGCTGAGATCATTTGCTGAATGACATTTGTCATATTTCACCCCCAAATAAATCTCCAATCGGGTGTTTCTGGAAGGTGTATTTACATGCATGTCCGAGTGATGTTTAGCTGTTTAGTTGTGCGTTTTTTGTGTCTACATGTTATACTTGTAAGACGCGTGTTGCGTGTGTATACATTGTGTAGTGAGTTATGTCATGTATGTGTAGACAGGGTTGAGTTATGTGTGAACTGTGTGTGTGTGTGTGTGTGTGTGTGTGTGTGTCAGTGGATGCATGCTGCCGTTGTGTAACTCTGAAGATTGACTCTGAAACAGACAAGCTGACAAACTGCTCCCACTCAACTTCACGTGCGCGATGCTTCACATGAACTACGCTTGACTCACTTCTGTGTGTGTGTGTGTTTTACAGGCCCTTTCCATCGGAGGACACGGCTCTGAATGAGGATGATGTGTACCGAAGTCTGGAGGAGCTGGCAGAGTGAGTGTACATGCGCACACACGCATGAATTGACACGACCCACACACAAACCCACCTGCCCCAACCCCCATGCACACACACGCACATATATGCATACACACACATGCTTGTGCTCACACACACACATGCACATGCACACGCACACACACACATATATGCATACACACATGCATACACACATGCTTGTGCTCACACACACACACACACACACACACACACACACACACACACACACACACACATACACGCACATATGCATACACACATGCATACACACACATGCTTGTGCTCTCACACACACACACACACACACACACACAGCCGTAACAGTTGGATATAAATGTCATGCCATGGTGTTGCAGTGAGCCAGGTAGCTACTGAAGTGCTAATGAGCAAACACAGACGGTTGAGTCTAAATACAGACTCTTACCTCCTGAGGGGAGTCGCGCTTCCATCGCTGCGCCCCACAGTACACACGGGTATTATTTCTACTGGGGGAGAGAAGACGTTATTAAAATAATGCAACTTATTAATGAGCTTGTGTTTAGTCACTACTTGCACCGGCGGATTTCAGTTGTGGTCATTAATTTGTCATAATGACTTTATTTGTGTGCTTGGCACATCTGTAATCATTCATGTGTTTGAATATTGTTAATCAAACTCAATGTTTTTTTTTTTTTGTCTTAATGTATATGTGACTAGACGGGCAGGCACAGATGGAGGGATATACATAGACAGGCAGACAGACAGACAGACATATATATATATATATATTCTGTGTTAGTGGGGGTCCTTCTGGCAGGATCCGGGTCCCCCTCTGAGAAACCCCATGCAGCCTGGCTGGGGTCCTGACTGGTAGGGAGGCAGGGAGGGGAGGGAGGGAGGGAGGGAGGGAGTGAGAGTGGGTGGTGGTGGGGGGCGAGATAAGGTGGGCGGAGTGGGATAGAGCTGGTTCCACTGATGACGGTACGTGCTCAGCCCTGATTAATGGAGAATAATTAGGCATCCTGCTGAGATAGGTGTCATTCATCATGGAGAGAGCGACAGGGGGGGAGACAGAGAGATGCATAGGGGGAGAGATGGAGCGGGAGAGAGACAAAGAGAGAGAGACAGAGAGAGAGAGTGAGACAGAGAGAGAGCGAGAAAGATGGGGAGAGTGAGATGAAAAGAGAAGGAAGGGAATCAATGGATGAAGGAGACAGACAGATGGGGCGAGAGGGAGAGAGAGAGACAGACAGAGAGAGAGAGACACAGAGAGAGAGAGACAGAGAGAGAGAGAGAGAGAGAGAGATACATATAGACACATGCCAGCTGGATACATATGGTGCTGGCGCTTTCTGGGAACGTCGGCTATGAGTTTTAGAAAGCAGGTTAATACTGGATTAGCGCTATTCTCAACCACTGCTGCACCACTGGTGTAGAATTTAGCCCTTTCATGTTGGAACGTGAGGCCCTGTTCAGTGTGGCGCATGTCGGCACATGTCTGCCACGGGGGTGAGGCTGGGATCTGGGTAACCAACGACAACCACTATCTCTGCCTCCAAACAAAGGCGTAGGGTTTTCCAGGAGGTCATAGTCGGTGTTACTGTTACTATTATGTGATTTAGCGGATGCCTTTATCCATTGGGGACTCGCAGTGAATTCGGATACATGTCATTCAGGGGCGGGTAGTGGTGAGGGCATCTTGCTCAAGGACGCCTGCAAATAGACTGCAGATAACGGGAGTCAAACCCAGAGTCTTGCAAGCGACTCTGCGTAGCCCCACCAGGCTACTCTTTTGTGAAGATTTGACTTGCTTAGTCAAAAGTCAACGTCAAAGCATTGACATGTTATTTTTGTTATGATCTTGGCCCGTTCTTCCTTTCCATAAACTGAATTAGTGATGTTTGGCAGCAGGCAGACTCAAGAATTGTAGACGCAAAAAAAAAAACGTAACAGCACCACGCGTGGCTGAAGAGAGCACGGCAGGCCATTCAACATGTATCAACTCGTATCGAAGTATCACTTACCCTTGACCTTTGGCCACAGGTGACCGGGTCACGGTTTGAATCTGCAGTTCAGCAACACCACTGCGGTTGACCTTTCGGAAAGGAACGCGCATGCGTTTCCTTCCTGTCGATGGACATAAACTCCTAATTGATCTGTCATCGGCCGGTGTGCATAATGCATTTAGACACGTTTAAGCTAGCAATAACCCTGTGCTCCGAGACGTATTAATTAGCCTGAAATATTGATGCGCGGATGATTTACGATGACAACGTGACTAAACTGCAAAGGAATTTTAAAGGACTGCAGTTCCTGGTGTTATTATTGCAATTATCATAATTACTGAGAAATTATGTTGTTAGAATTATAGTAATATTTAGTTATATTTTTAGTGGGGAGATGGAGATTAAGTAAGCAAATGAACAATTTAGTTATTTTGCAGAGCCAAGGCGACCTACATTGACTGTACATATTAGCGTCGTTAAAGAGCAAGGGGTGGGTGGGGACATCTTGGGAATCGAACCGAGGACATTGACTGGGAGTCAAATACCGTACCCTATGGCCATTGTCGGCCATGAGCTACCTGAAAAGTGAAGTGACCTAAGCTACCCGATAACTCTACGTTAAATGATGCTTCACTGCACCCCGCGGGGAAAGCAACACAAAAAAGAGTTAAACTACATCGAAAGTTGTTATTATTATTGTTGTTGTATTATTATTATATTCAACCAACCTCATTCCAATTCAACCCCATGTCAGTGATCAATAAAAATAAAATGAAGTCAATTAAAATAAAGTCATCAGTCAAACGGATATGCAGACGGAAGAAATTCAGTTTGGTAGTTAATTAAACAGTAAGCTGTGCTAAGCTCTGCTCACTGCTCAAAAACAATTTGGCCACAAAAACCAAAAAAACCCCAAAAAAAACTGTGCTCCACATATTAACAAAAATGTGCAAGTGTGTGCGTGTGGTCAGCCGTGTGTGTGTGCGTGTGTGTGTGTGTGTGTGTGTGCGTGTGCGCTTGTGTGCGTGTGCGTGTCTACGTGCATCCGTCCCCACCCTCTGCCATTTTCCCATGGAGTAATAAGTCCATTTTGTGTGTCCGTTCAGGCACGGCGAGCATAAATAATGTTCGACTGATCCTTAGCAGAGAATCTCTGCACTGCACTTGAGCTTAACAAATGCTCGGGCAAAATGTAGCTTGTCGCGCCGCTCGATCAATACGAGGGCTTTTGCTGCCGAAAAGCAATTTGATTCAGAAAACCCGCCGCCGTCACTGCGCTACTGAGAAACATAGTGAAGCTAGTAACTCAGGGACGCTGCTGCCCAACGCTGCCTATAGCCAACACTACATATATATATATATAGATATATATAATGTTAAAGGTGGAGTAGAGGTCACTTCCTTTGCCAGGCAATTTTCATATATTTACATTCTAACGTCAGAGCCACTCATGTCAAAGGATACACACTTTTCAAGCCTAAAGCGCACGCCATCAGCTAACCAGGAAGACATGGGGTTAACAAAATAAAAGCAGGGAGGGGGAGATGGTGTTAAAGTCGCAGGGTATGGCGTGTGAAATGCACGCCTGAAATTTGCATTCCGCCTGGGTGGTTGTGCTGTCGGCAGGTTTGTGCAAGCCTGGCAGCAGCCAGAGGGTGGTCCCTAATTGAGGGGTCGCAGGTTAATGCTTTAACCTGTGACCCCCCGCTTCCTGTCTGTGGTAGTGAGGCGTCAGCTCCATGCATCACTTGGCCTTGCTCTCGCTCACTTTCGCTCTTAAGTCTTTCCCCAGCTGAGGGGAAGGAGAACTCAAGTTTGGTGGGCCAGAGAGCATTCCTCTGTGTCGTATCCATTTGCTCGTGTCCTCTAAGATTTTGCATCGTCGAACATATTCTTGTATGGATGTGGCTCAATGATGCCTGTTCTTTGTGACTTCTTTTGCGGTTTGAACGCTTGAAAATAATCTATTGTCTTATCGGGGTTTCCCACAGCTGTCTGAAGGCAAGGCGCTGCCTCTGATAAATGACTTACCGCCTCTTCCAACAAATTAACTTTTTGCAATGTGACGATAACCCTAACCCTGTCTGTTCATTTCAGCATCTGCATTCAATTTGACAGAAGACATAGGCTACAACTAGCCTTATACTATACTGTGAACTAAAAATATACTGTAATTCATTAAATACATCTGGATCTCACATGGGTTAAATTATGTATACTAATAATTGACCACTTTCCAGCAGTCACTAGTAAACACGCCTATTAAGACTAAATGTATGCATTTCAGTGCTTTGGTCGCGACCAGGGATGTGACTCTGCACATGAATCCCAGAGTTAAGACATGCATTGGCACGGCTGAAGGCCATCTCTAGCCAGGCTCTCTCTCTCTCTCTCTCTAAATGGCCAGTCTGAATGCTGATGACATCCGGTTGGGAGACGTTAGCATGTAGCTTCCCATCTGATAAGCAGTGGGGAACAGAGATAATGTGGGCTAGCACTAGCGTCAGCGGTGTCCGATGGTTTTAATTTCCTGTCGTCGCCAGGCAGATGGAAAGGTTTCGGTGTATGACATTGCTGTGGTGTGTGCTTGCTATTTCAACTAAAACTGTGTGTGCATGTGTGTGTGTGTGTTATACCTTTTTTCGCGTTTGTGAAAAAGAGATTTTGCCTGGATGTGTGCGTAACGAAGAAAAACGAGAACTCGCCAGTGTTTGTCTCACTGTTAAATGCTAAACCAACAATCTAAAGCGCACCAAATAAAATGGAGCTAAAAAGACAAACAAACAAAAAAGAGAAGAAGCAAGTGTTGATTCAACCGTTTAATGCCGCATAGCTCAGTTTAACTTAATTTGAAGTTTAAAACAACAGCGAATCTAAAACAACGACTTTTGGAACAGAGATTGGCGGTTGTCTTGGCGTTCGCCATAGTAACAGGCATTTTAAACGTGGCTGTGTGCAGGAAGCCAGCATTCTTCAGTTAATCTTTTTAATTTGTCCATTAGTTGATAACAACGCTGCAGTGAGCCTCCCGTGATTTCCTCTAATGGGATTATCAGATGAAACATTTGGTTAATAAATGGCATACCCTCTACAGTGGTATTAGTCTCAAAGCCTCATGGAATCATTTCTTTGTTACTTGACTTCATTCGCTTCAATTCAAGCTGAAGTTCACAATCAATAGAAGGAGAGAACTGGGATACAATTTTAGTGAATGTATGTTTGATATGACAAGGGTTTGGAAGGTACTGCTTACTCCGATAGCTGAAGTTTAGCTGTTGTCTTCTCTCACTTTGGATGTTAGCGTCTGCTAATTGACCAGATATGAATCATTGTAGGAATAACAATCAATCAACAATTTAGCATCTGATTTACTGGAAAGAACACTGGGCTTTTTAAACAATGAAATCAGAAAAAACAACTGCATATATAGGAAATTGACAAATAATGAACCGCAACCACAAATCAGAAAACACAACCACAAATCACAACCACAAATCAGAAAACACAACCACAAATCACAACCACAAATCAGAAAACGCATCCACAAATCGGAAACCACAAACGGCAAACCGGAAAATACATAAAACGGTAAAGCACAACGACATTCACTCCTGACGGCAAAGGTGGCTACCTTTTTTTGCAAGTCTCCGCCAAAATGTTTGTGAACATAGAAACGCCGAACACAGGTGGCGTTCGTTTTGTGACGCCATGCAACTGCTGGACATCGGTGTGGCGTGGCGAGGTGTGTGTGGATGGTGACCCTACGTCTTTGCATCAGTTCCTCGTGAGGGTTAAGCTATCAGACACTTGTAGTGTAACGCAGTGGCGCGTCTCATATACAGCATCACTCATTTTTACGTGTGGGTCGTAACCGTGGAGATAATACGCCCCACCCCCCCACCACCACCCCCTCCTTCCTATATATTTTCTTAAATGTCATCGTCTTTGAATTCCAGCTGAAACAGTGGGTTCAGTTACTCTTTGAAAAGACGTACAGTGCATCCATGCAGTGACCATGGGCACCCACCTGTCGGTTAATGTTGTCTTGCCGTTGGGGTTCCAGATTTTTCTTCGTGTTTTTCCGATTTTTACTGTGGCGTTTTGTGATTTGCGGTTGTGATTCCCTATTTGTCGTGATTTCTAATATGCCATTGTGTTTTTTTAATTTTTTTGTTGTTGTGGTGTTTTCCGATTTGTTGTTGTTATTTGCACCACGGGGCCTCCGTACTTTTATGTATGCCCCGCATATTGCAAGTCATGTGAGGAGAAAATTGGCTCCACTGACCAAATCCACTTTGCTTGATATTCAACCACGACTTTACGATTATGTAATAGTAACGTATAATGGCGTGCTCTTTCAGTATGAGTAGATCTCAGCAGAAAAATTGCACCCTTTCTCATGGCTGTCACAACATGTTTTCCTAACCATGCGGGGGGAGGCTGACAGAGTTCAGTAACAAACAAACCCGCCTAATCAGGAAAATTGAAAACACATACAGTAGAGTCGAGAGCTGTTCTCTTACAGCGAGTAAGAGAAAAACAGCATTGTCACTTTGGAGTATTTCATTAAGAATCGATTCAAGAGTCTGCTCTGAGCAAAGATTTCGGGAAAAAAAATACCACACCTTCAATTCCACGGGATTCATTCACACCTGGATTTGGGTCATGCTGGGCTATCTGAAACCTGTACTTATTTATTCAGTCATTTAGCAATAGCTGCCTGTGACTGACTGTGGATTCAGATACATGTCAGTCGGAGCAGGTAGGGGTTAGGGCAACTAGGACACTCTGTGGACATTCAGTTCAGAACCCAGAACCTTTTAGGGGAAGTCACACATCCACAGAATACACATTGAACTGAGCACTGAGTTCGACACGCGCTGAAGGACGCTATTAGGGCGGAGCGTGCAGCTTCTGATCCTCACGCTCTTGCTTGCTTCCAGGCTAACCTCTTCTCGCTGAGCTAAAGCCCATAAAGCCCGTCCTAGGCTGGCATCACAGGCCTAAGGGCGGGACAGGCGAGCCACTCGAGTGAATCTAAGCACTGACGGAAAGGAATAAAAATGGAAGCATTAAAAAACATGATGTTACTTTTCAGGATGCTACCGAGCGTGCTTACCCTCAAGGGATCTGTGTTCGGTAGTGTTAGCGTAGCACTGAAGCGCTAGTGGGACACTGCAGGGCCAGTGGAATTAGCCTCCTAGTGTCCGTGCAACGCCACCGGGGCTAGCAGCATCCGCGCGGCGCTACAGGGCATGCAACGTTCTAACACACTCGGGTCCCGCGTTCGGTAGCGTCAGCGCGGCACGACAGAGCCAGGAGTGTTAGCGTAGCTTTAGCGTGGCGCTACAGGGCCAATATGCTGGGCTCCTATATGGCCTGTCACTGTGTAACCAGACAGAAAATCAGATCCCCGTACCGAGTCCCTGAGCCCCCCCCGGGACCCCCCCCCTCCTGCTCTTGAGGCTTGAGGCTACCATGGGGATGTGGATGTTAGGGGACATGGTTACACACACACACACACACACACACAACTGTGCACACTCACTTGCTCATAGAAATACACAGATGTTGGCATACTTATAAACACAAAAACACACGTAGGCAAACTTATGCGCACACGCACACACACACACACACACACACACACACACACACACACACACACACTTACAGAGACTGAATGATTTATGTGTCTTTCTGAGCTCAGGAGACCAGAGGACACGCGTACTTAAGCTGCTACAAGACTGGCTAAATATGGATGTTTTCTATTGGGAAACACACAAACACACACACACGCACACATGCACACCTTCACACACACTCAAAACGTGACTCACCTCAACAACAAAACACTTTGGCCTCAAACTATCGGCTTATTGAATGATATCACTTTTTTAGGAGATGCAATTCACTGAAGAATGTTAAGTGATATCAAATGTGACTTAACATTTTCTTCAGAAAGGCGCTTCATGTATTCACAATTTGTCTTTGTCTTGTAACAAAGACCATGGTTTGCCTCATTTTCCCTGAAGATCTCCTCCTCCTCCTCCTCCTCTCATCTATTCACGTTAGTCTCAAATCACCTTATGTTTCTCCCCTCTCTCAGGGATTAGACATGGGATTACAAGACATTTTTTGATCTCTTACTTCCCTCCCGAACCCTCTCCACTTCCTGATTAGAGAGAGAGAGAGAGAGAGAGAGAGAGAGAGAGAGAGAGAGAGAGAGAGAGAGAGAGAGAGAGAGAGAGAGAGAGAGAGAGAGAGAGAGAGAGAGAGAGAGAGAGAGAGAGAGAGAGAGAGAGAGAGAGAGAGAGAGAGAGAGAGAGGTTGGCGGGTGTAGAGAGGGGGCCACGACGCCTGGTTCGCCCTGGCAGGAGGAGCTTAGCATTAAGACTGTTCAGTTAGCGGTGCAGTTAGCCCCCACCACCACCAGGTACGCGAGGCAACGCGACACGATTGACTTTTTGCATTGGACACGTGGCGCAAAGGATCATGGGTACCGGCCTGCGTCGGTGAAGGCTCCCCGGCGGCCTGACGAGCAGAGCTCTCGCCACCTGCCAGACGTCTGGGCTGTGCTAACGAGCCGTGACTGACAGACCTGCAGCCCTGATGTTTATGGGAGGCGATGCCCTCCTGACCGTTATCCTCCACTGTGAAACCAACGGGGAGATGCAGAAAATAACTCTGCCCCGCGGAGAAATCATTGACCAAACACTGAAACATGCGGGCAACGTTATTGCGTTATTGCGATTCCGTTTCATTGGATGTGTGCTCAGTCCAGGAAATTGGTGAAATGGAGGATTTCAAGCGACTTTGTTTACGTGTTTTTAACCCAGGACAAGAAAGAGATGGATTAGAGGAGTGTGGGTATGACATGTTTACAAGCACAAGCACGCACTCACACACACGCACGCACGCACGCACACACATACACAGGCTTCTGATTTGTTCTGAATGCGTTTAGAGACTGACATGTGAGTGTTCACGTTGATGCCGGAGCTTGTTTTGTAAAAAAAACAAAAAAAAACAAGCCACACAAAATTTGAATGGTTAAATCATCTTTACGCTAATTGTCATGTCAATTGCAACACGATTGGCCGTTTTGATTGAAAGGACAACATCTGGCCGAGCCCTGGTGGACTGGCTGGTTGGACAGTTCATTTCCTGGTTGTTGGCCCTTCAACCCACAACGCTGTAGTAATCTACCCTGAGGCAGCTGGTCTAGTATGTGTGTGTGTGTGTGTGTGGGGGGGGGGGGGGGGGGGCTTGTGTGAGTTGGTATGACGACGGCCGCATATTGAACCGAGGCATCTCGATTCTCAGTTCAGAAGGACCTCCTCATGCTATCACAACTATCATTGTGTCCGATACCGGATCAAAGTTCTGTTGCTATGCACACACACACACACACACACACACACACACACACACACACACACACACACACATACACACACACAGGACAACTGAACCATCCCTCATCATATCGATCTCTGGTCCTCCTTCCAGGAAGCTACATTAAACAGGCCGCAGAATGAACAGTCCTGCATCTTAAAGCAGACCAGTGAACGCATTTTGAGACGGTGTGTTGTATTAACACGGCCACCCCACCCCCGCTGGGGGGGGGGGGCAAGCAATTAAGTTTCCTGAAACAACGCGCGCCTGTGCCCGGCCACACTTTCTCACCGCCGTACCTGTAATAAAAACGAACCAGAAAGTCCTTCTACTTCACCAGCAAGATTAAAAGTACATCAGCGTTTTTTTGTCGTTTTTTTTTTTTTTTTTTTTTCTCTCTCTCCGAAGCACATAATGAGAACCCGTTTGTCTTGGAAGACGCAAACGCAAATTTAAAGGCCGCGGAGAATCGGCGCCGCGGCGCCGGCCGCGCGGTCCTCCTCGTAACTTTAGAGGCGGTAATTGCCCCGGCCGTGTTGATTAACAAATTTAATTTATTTAGCTAATGACGCTCCCCGCCGAGCCATCACCGCCACAATAAGCTGTAAATGTTGCCTACGTATTAATTGCTTTCCCGGAGAACAGAGTGTTCGGAGGGGGGGGTGGGGGGATTCTTGATCCTCCAGAGTCAGTAACTTCCCCCACACCCCCCACCCAGAAGTAATTTGGCTCCATGGCATCGGGCTCTGTGTTGGGCTGGCCGTGGGCCTAATTAAAGGTCATTGTGCTAGTTGGTAGCCGTACCCAGAGCCGCGCAGTAAAGTAGACGTAGCGCACGGCGCGCTCCCCCCCCCCCCCCCCGCTGTCTGCTCCAACTGCCGTTTCACCGCGTTCCCCGAAACACAACACGTACCTGGGGTTTGTTTAGGGCCCGCGACGCGCCCCTGAAGGCTTAATAGTGTGTGTATACCGTGTCTTTGTATGCTAGTGATATGACCTGCTTTTATTCAGCCTTATTGTTAGAGTAATAAATCATTTGGTCCTTTAGCTTGTGTGCTCCCAGATAGCATTATAATGGGGTTTGTAATGGGTTCCTTGATACCTCAATGGCTTTTAGAGTTGAGCATAGTGTCTAAACTAGGCATGTTTTATGCGTTTATTTAGCGTCATTGTTATAGCCATGGACGTCGTGTACTTAGGCGCGTCACTTCATAATTTAGTTTGTGTGTCCCCGGATAACACGAAACGCGGGCCAACGTCACATGGCCCATGGCTGGCTCCGCCCACAAAGATGAGCCCCCGCGCGAGCAGAGACAATATCCGAACCCGTGCATGAAAACACTCAGCGAGCCCGAGAGCAGAGCCAGCGTTTGTGCGCGCGGAGGCGTCGGTTGCGTGCGACTTCACTTCACGTGTGCGCTCAATGGAAGGCTTCTCTCCTCACTGGCTTCATTATTATTGCGCTGGCTAGCATAGCAATACCGCGCAGGGGAGTGATGTTAAAAGTGCTCATAATAGTCATTCCTGTGCGCAGATCTGTCAGTTGTGTGTGTGCACGCAAAGTCGTTTTTGGCTCACGATGTTTGGCAGTGATATGCTACCATAACGAACCCTTATCCACGCCTACATTATATGCATCAAAAAAACAACTAAATGTCTGCCAAATGTAGAAATGCATGTCATTTTAGCAGCAGGTATGCAATTTAGGCATCTTGCTCAAGGATTGCTACATGAAGACTGTGAACATCGGGTATCAAACCCACGGCATTTTGGCTGAGAGTCCGACACCCGCTGTTCAGCTCGTCGTTACAACCTTTTTGGACACGCACTTTTTGTTGAATTCTGTTATTGAGGTCAACATAATGTCTGATGTGAATGTGTGCCCTGAAATCAGCATTTCAAAGAATTCACTTTCGATGTTGAATCCCCAAAAGACGATCCCACTAAAACACCTTAACCCCCCTCTGGCAACAATTAAACGTACTGAAAAGGGATGAGAAGTATTGTTTTCTATTAATAATGTGGTTGTTTTTTTTAACGCAGCCCGTAGCCAGACATTTTGGTTATTTCTCAGTTGTAGAACGTTTTTGCCACCCGTGCCAGAAGTGGCTGTAGAGTTGAAATCTGTTTCTCTGGTCTTTCCGTGCCTCTAGCCGTCGTAAAGGGTGAGACAACCATTTAAATAGCAGCAGGATTTTTCCACTGGGTGGTCCTGCTGACCGTAGGCCACTGAAACCAGGGAGTCAAGTCACTCATCAGCAGTTAGAAGCGCATTGTAGCCTATAGGTTTTCAGCTAATGTTCTCGCACAAAACACACACAATAAAGATCTAAAAGATAAAATCGACAACTATCAAATATTTCTAAAAAACTTCACCAACACACGACCTCACCATTAGGGAAATAACATGTAACTATTGCCACTTTAAAACTATCCGTCAATATTGCACTACTCATGTACAATGCTGCACCTTAATCGCTCCTTTGCACTTCTGGTTAGAACTCCAACTACATTTCGTCATTTCTCTATACTTGTACTCTGCACAATGACAATAAAGTTGAATCTAATCTAAATCTACAACATTTCCGCATTGAATTATACAAAAATGGCATGACCCATTTTATACACTTTGTTGAATTGTGAACTCACATGATCCCAAATGCTTCCAAACCCAGAGAAAGCCGTCGTTGTGAACAAGGTGCCATGCATTATTGATTCGGTCGTCTCTCAGTGGCGTCATATCCCCTTAACCTCCTTACTCCCGGAGAAACACGGTAGAAACGGTAATCCAGTAGTGAGCCAATGTATTGATATATTTCAGTATTGACTCTCGCCAGGGCTGCCTCCTGATAATAATCGACTGGCTGCTAATCCGTCAGCAGAGGCCAACCGAGTTTTCGTCCAAAAAGTAAAAAACATAACAAAAAAAAAAGTTTAAAAAAGATGAATGTCAAAATAAACAATGCAACAACCTTCGCGACCGAATACATCCGTTGTCACAACAAGCCCAGTTTTATCTTAACTTGAACGATGCTTAGCTGCATCCTGTCACGTACTGCTGTGTGACCATGCCCTCGAGGGTTAACCCTCACAGACTCCACTGTTGAGGTGAACCTCAACACTTTGTCCGTGTGCTTGTGTGAGTCATATTTTAACGGCTCACTATTATCGTTTTATAGAGCTACATACAGCTGTATGGGTAGTGGACTCATCCAAGCTAGTGAGTTAACGTCACGCATTCCCCCCCCAGTAATGGTGGTGAAGGCTACAACTCCTATTTGTCCGCAGTAGTTCATCAAACGACATCACAAAGCTACATGTTTTTTTGTATTCTCTTTGATGTCCCCTGGCGGTATTACATATAATATCTTTAAACAGAGACCTCCAGACATCTGGCCCACGAAACGCTGTGTTTCACACATCAATCATGATAACATCCTTTGTGACAATGACCTTGTTTGTATCTCTCTTTGTGTGTTTGTGTGTGTGTGTGTGTGTGCGCGCGCGTGTTTGTGTGTGCGTGCGTGTGTGTGTGTGTTCGTGCGTGTATGTGTGTGCGTGTGTGTATGTGTGTGCATCTGTGTGTGTGTGTGTGTGTGTGTGTGTTCGTGCGTGTATGTGTGTGCGTGTGTGTATGTGTGTGCATCTGTGTGTGTGTGTCTGTGTGTGCGTCTGTGTGTGTGTTTGTGTGTGTGTGTCTGCGTCTGTGTGTGTGTGTGTCTGCGTCTGTGTGTGTGTGTGTGTGTGTGTATGTTTGTGTGTGTGTGTGTGTGTGTGTGTGTGTGTCTGCGTGTGTGTGTGTGTGTGTGTGTGTGTGTGCAGTGAGCATGACCTGGGCGAGGATGACATCTACGACTGCGTGCCGTGCGACGACGAAGGAGACGACATCTACGAGGACATCATCAAGGTGGAGGTCCGCCAGCCCATGGTGAGGAACGCCGCCCTCGCTCCGCTGAGCTCCGTCACTCACCTCCACCCCCATGTACCCTCCACCCCCGCTAAACCATCCTCCATGCCTCCACGTACCCTCCACCTTCAAATCACACCACTACTGGTTGCCTCCACCCTGGGTCTCCACCCTGTCCTCCACGTACCCTCCACCTTCAAATCACACCACTACTGGTTGCCACCACCCTGGACCTCCACCCTGCCCCCCCCCCCCCCACACACACACACATGCGCTGCACTTCACCTTCAGACTAGCTTCCATACCTCCAGACCTCCACGCTACCCTCTGTACCTGACCCTCCACGGCCCTATACCCATGCATTACCTCCACCTTTACACCTTCACACTCCTCACAACCATCCCCCCCACCCCCCCATACACACATACTACATCCATGTATCCCTCCAACCACAACACACCCCATGGTGAGAAGGGCATCTGTCTCCTTCAACACAATACACACACACACACACACATACACACACACACACACCCAACAGTACCTTCACCTTTAACACCTGGAACACACAGGACGTGTGTGATAATCCATGCCCACACACATCTACCCAAATTGATTAACAGACACACACACACACACACACACACAAGCACAAATGAGCAAGCATCAAGGAGACACATACATGTAAACACCCTGCAACATTCACACATTCACCCACACCTACACACTCAGACTCACACCACAATACAAACACACATCTGTACACGCACACACAAACACTGCTGCAGGCTTCCCCAGTCTCTCTCACACACACACACACACACACACAGTAGCTGTCTGTAATGTTGTCACTGTTTGCATGATTGGTGAGACTGTCTCTTGCGCGATGTGATGAATGGTTGTTATATATGACATATATCATTATATTACCTTCTTTATTTTCAATCCACCATCTATCACTATATTACCCTCTTTGTTTTTAATCAAACATATATCATTATGTTGCCTTGCAATTGCCTGGCAATTTCCCTCAGGGATCATTAAAGTATGTCTGTATGTCTGTCTGTCTGTCTGTCTGCCTGTTAAATATAACATCTAACATTAACAACAAATATTAGACAACAATTATTACATTTATTATGATGTATTTCAATATATTACACTCTATATGTCTATCTGTATATATCTAGCATCATATTACCTTCTATATATGACACCTATCATTAAAATACATTCCTTATGCCTATATGTTTATTTGAACATTTTCCAATATGTTATATGATATATGGTAAACATTAAACAAACATTGAACAAGATTAAACAGAATATATGACCTAATATATTTTTGATGTAACATAATAACACAACATATTACCTGCTACGTTTAATGTAACATGCAGCATTATACCTTATACACCTTATATATGATAACATATCATATTATCAACATCTGAACAACATCAATCAACATCAACATCTGTCATTATCTTACCTTCTCTATGTTTAATGTAACATCTATCATTATATTACCTTCTACATGTTTGATATAACATCTATCATGATATTACCTTCTCATGCTGCAGATCAGATATATGCAGGTAAGTGATGCATACAACTCATTCATTCACACCACGGTCGGGTCATCTCTATATTATAATGATTTCAAAAGCTTGAAGGAAACCTCTGGGTTTAACATGAAGGCTCCAGTTACAGTCTCCCATCAACACACACATTCTTTCAAAAACCTGCTCTTATACACACACACACACACACACACACACACACACACACACACACACACACGCGCGCGTGCGCGCACAACCCCTCTGAGTGGGACAGAATAGCCCACAAGGCCAGTGCAGTGTTGTGACTCACAAGCTGAGGTTAAGTAAACCATTCCCTAATGGTTAAGTTAACCTCAGCCTATGAGTCACACAAC